>OY804598.1:38647364-38851390 GCA_963680895.1 Fragum sueziense | reverse complement strand
CACCATTTTGGTCAATACAAACCCTATGACAGGCTGGATGCCTATATTTTGTTAAACATACAAAGCCAAATACTAATAATGGGTCTAAATTTGCTGCAGTCTTTTTAAATATGGCCAATATTTGGTGTTCATATTTAACTGATTTTCTAAGAAAGGACTCTTAAAATAAACACAAGGACTCTCAGAAATCATAGTAATCCGAGTCTTCTCTGATGTAAATACGCTCTTTGATATTTTGATTTTTCGCTATTTACATCAGAGAGCGTTGCTCTTTGAAAACAGCGGAAAGTTCGGTAACGTTACAAGTAGTGAAGCTTTGTTTTTGTGTATCATATCGAATCACTCGGTAATACACTGTAGGGTATAGATCAATATATATTTTTTTGTCATACCTGACCAAAAATTTCATTTCAAATCGGCCTGCTGGAAGAGTATAACCTTTGGTTTTGAATGGAAGGTCAAGGTAAACAAAGGCTGCTCAGGTGAGGGTTGTTGAAAAACATTGCCTATAAACCTTTTAGAAATACTTTTTGGCTGTAAATTTTTCAACATGTATGACAATAAATGGTTCATTGATCAAAATCATCAGGGGTTTTAACGATAGCGTTTAAGATCGGATGGTGAACGATGCGCAACAATTTGTTGAGAACTTCTTGATTTTTTCAAAGAGCAACACTCTCTGATGTACATAGCGAAAAATCAAAATATCAAAGAGCGTATTTACATCAGAGAAGACTCGGATTAAAATCATAGCTGAGGGTCCCAAGGACTCCTTCTTTACAAGATCCAGGGAAAACCCTGTACTTCTAATTTGTAATAAAACCATTTTATTACCTAAAGACATAATGAATTGTATGGACAATACACTGATATATTTGAAGTTGAATTTCACGAAAATCGCCAGATGATTGACAACTTTTTTGATGTCAAATCCAGATGTCATGAGACTAATTAATCCATCTGTAAATTATTTCAGATGATATCAAACCCAGATATGGTCCATCAGATGATGGACAACCCTTTTGTACAACAGATGATGTCAAATCCAGATGTCATGAGACTAATAAATCCATCTGTAAATTATTTCAGATGATGTCAAATCCAGATATGGTCCGTCAAATCCAGATTTCATGAGACTAATTAATCCATCTGTCTACTCTTTCAGATGATGTCAAATCCAGATATGGTCCGTCAGATGATGGACAATCCATTTGTACAACAGATGATGTCAAATCCAGATGTCATGAGACAGTTGATGATGGCCAACCCACAAATGAGAGATATTATGGAGGTTTGTATAGCTTATATCAGAGCTACAGATAAGAGGGGGAAGGGGTTTTTAAAACACAATATTTCATTTATTGTCCATCAAACCCAATGTTGTAGGTACTCATTAGAATCCTCTCGAAGAGAGGATTCAAATGAGTACCCACAACATGGGGTTTGGATTTTAAAAAACAAATTTAGAATGGCTTCACACACACCCCTCGTATATGTTGCTCTCATTGCTCTGATATATGGCTACATCAAATTCTGATTGATTGGGGTTTATTGCCTCATGCAACTGCTATGGTCTTATCACCATCACAGTGACTGGAGCACCTAACCATGGATTCCTGTTGTTTCTAATTCCAGTACTACCACAACATCATAACCGAGCCTCAATATGCTTGCTTACATAGGTTAACAAATATGTACATGAAAGATATTTGACATTGTTAGCTCACCTGAGCACAAAGTGCTCGAGGGGAGCTATTGTGGTCACTCACCGTCCGTCGTCCGTCTGTCCGTCTGTCCGTCCGTCAACAATTTCTTCAAACATCTTCTTCTCCAAAACTAACAGGCCAATTTTGACCAAACTTGGCAGGAATGTTCCTTGAGTGACCCTTCTCAAAACTTGTTCGCGGATTTTTGATTTGTCAAAAAATGTGGGCGTGGCAGGGCGGGGCTTATTGCACTTAGAGAAATCCTAAGAAAATTCTTTAAAAATCAACCATTGTTCCAATTTGAACCAAACTTGGCAGAATTGTTCCTTGAGTAACCCTTCTGAAAACTTGTTCTCAGATTTTTGATTGGTCAAAAAATGTGGCCGTGGCAGGGAGAAAGGGGCTTATCAGACTTAGAAAAATCATAAGAAAATTCTTTAAAAATCAACCATTGGGCCAATTTGAACCAGTTTTTGCAGGGATGTGCCTTAAGCCATTCTTTTTAAAATTTGTTCACAAATATTTTCATTTGTAAAAAATTGTGGCCGTGGCAGGGAGAAAGGGGCTTATCAGACTTAGAGAAAAAATCTTTAAAAATTAACCATTGGGCCTATTTGAAGCAGACTTTGCAGGAATGTTCTTTGAGTCTCTCTTTTCAAAATCGATTCACAAATTTTTACATTTGTCAAAAAATGAGGGCGTGGCAGGGAGGAAGGGGCTTATCAGCCTTAGAGAGATCCTAAGAAAAATTCTTTAAAAATCAACCAATGGACCAGTTTGAACCAAACTCGGCAGAATTGTTCCTTGAGTGACCCTCTTCAACATTTGTTCATAAATTTATAGTTTCGTCAAAAAATGTGTGTGTGGCAGGGTGGGGCTTATCTAACCAAGAGAAATTGTTAAAAAAATCTTCAAAAATCTTCTTCTCCTTAACCATAGGGCCAATTAAAACCAAATTTGGCAGGAATGTTCCTTGGGTGACCCTTCTTAAGATTTGTTCACAGATTTCTTATTCATCCAAAATTGTGGGCGTGGCAGGTCAGCATTTACCGGAATTGGAGAAATCATATGAAAATTCTTTAAAAATCAACCATTGGCCCAATTTGAACCACACTTGGCAGAAATGTTCCTTGGGTGACTCTTTTCAAAATTTTTTCTCAAATTTTTTATTCGTCAGAAAAAATTGGGTGTGGCTTATCAGGCTTACAGAAATCCTAAGAAAATTCTTTAAAAATCAACCATTGGCCCAATTTGAAGCAAACTTTACAGAAATGTTCCTTAAGTGACCCTTTTCAAAATATGTTGGCAAATTTTGTATTGGTCAGAAAAAGTGGGCATGGCAGGGCGTGGCTTATCAGACTTAGAGAAATCATAAGAAAATTCTTTAAAAATCAAGCATAGGGTCAATTTGAAACAAATTTGGCAGCGATGTTCCTTGAGTGACCCTTTTCAAATTTGTTTGCAAATTTTTGATTCGTTAAAATAAGTGGGCGTGTCTTAAACTTCTTTCAGGTGAGCGGTATAGGGCCATTCTGGCCCTCTTGTTCAAATATATTCTGTCCAGTTTTGATGCACTAAAATTGTATGTGGGGGTATAAAATGATAATATTGGTTGTATATCTTGCTGTCTGAAGAAAGCTTCAAATGTTAGTAGCTCAAAACTTGCAGAAATTCTTAAAAAAATCAATTTGACCATCTATTATCTATCCCCTTTAAATGTTCCAATGCATTCTCTAATGGGGATTTCAAAGCCAGAGCTTCTTTGAGGTATGATTAATGCAATGGTAAATGCTTCTATGTTTTCAGAGAAACCCAGAAATTACACACATGCTGAACAACCCTGAACTGATGCGACAGACACTAGAGCTAGCCAGGAATCCAGCTATGTTACAAGAGTTAATGAGAACACAAGATAGAGCATTGTCAAATCTAGAGGTACAGAGCCACAGATAAGAGGGATTAATGGATTTTCAAAATGCAAAATATCTTTCAAAGGTCATCAAAAATCCTATATTGTGGGTACATATTGGACATGTCTCGATTAAATTAAGTACCCTCACCATAGGGCCCTAAGCGCAGTTGGGAGCATCTGCCGCTCATTCGAGAGGTCCTTGGTTTGATACCCGGCCGCGGCAAATACCCTTTCTAACAAAATTGTCACCCACCAATAGGTTTGAAATCGTTAACCTAAGTGGGCGAGCAGCTGGAGGCTCGGTAAGGGTGTTGTTGTAGTACTGGTTTGAGAAACAACAGGAATCCATGGGTAGGTGCTCTAGCCGCCGCAATATGACCCTAGCAGTTGAAAACGGCATAAAACCCCAATAAACTCAAACTCACCATAGGGTTTGGATTTGAAATAACAAATTTAGAAAGTATTTATCCCCTCTTATCTGTTGCTTTGAGGTATGTGTTTACAGTGTTCTCCCCAGCCCATTAAGCTGTTTCGGCCCCACTACAGCTTCATATAAATAATGTAATGCCCATACAGCTTCACAAGTACCCCACAGCTTTTTTCCTCAAAATTGTGTACAAATAGTAGCATTTTATGTCATAAATTGATAGATAATGCATTTTTATGATTGTTGATATAATAATTGGTTGTAAAAAAAAACATTATGGGAAAATAAGAAATTGCTCAATATGACCAATTTCTTCTTTTCCCAGAATGTTTTTATTCACAATTATTTGCATCAACACTTTGCCACTACAGCTTCAAATTATTCTACGGAAAACCCTGGTTTACTACAAACTGATTCAACATTACCAAACAGCAAATAGTAATAGACTGTTCCAAATATTAAGATGTTGCAGACAGCAGTTTCGGGTGAAAATTGACATTTTTAGCTCGCCCGGGACGATAGTCTCGGAAGAGCTATTGTCATACCCCCGGATGTCGGCGTCAGCGTCCGCAAAAACTTTAACCTGGCCCATATCTCATGCCCTGTTAGAGATACAGCCTTCATATTTCACCTGTGGGTACCTCTAACTAAGACCTTTAATTTGAGACCATGACCTTTGACCTTGTGACCTTGACCTTGGAGTTTGACCCACTTTTTGACCGTTTTAAAAAACTTTAACCTGGCCTATATCTCATGCCATATTACACCTACAGCCTTCATATCTCACATGTGGATACCTCTCACCAAGTCCTTTCATTTGAGACCATGACCTTTGACCTTGTGACCTTGACCTTGGAGTTTGACCTACTTTTAAAAACTTTAACCTGGCCTAAAAAAACTTTAACCTGGCCTATATCTTATGCCCTATTGCACATACAGCCTTGATATTTCACATATGGACACCTCCTACCAACACCATTCACATTTGACCATGACCTTTGACCTCATGACCTTGACCTTGGAGTTTGACCTACTTTTAAAAAACTTTAACCTGGCCTATATCTCATGTCTTTTTACACCTACAGCCTTGATATTTCATATATGGACACCTCCTACCAACACCATTCACATTCGACCATGACCTTGGACCTTGTGACCTTGACCTTGGAGTTTGACCTACTTTTAAAAAACTTTAACCTGGCCTGTATTTCATGTCCTTTTACACCTACAGCCTTGATATTTCACACATGGACACCTACCAACATGATTCACATTTGACCATGACCATGGACCTTGTGACCTTGACCTTGGAGTTTGACCTACTTTTAAAAGACTTTAACCTTGCCTATAGCTCATGTCCTTTTAAACCTACAGCCTTCATATTTCACATATGGACACCTCCCACCAAGACCTTTCATATTTGACCATGACCTTGGGCCTGGTGACCTTGACCTTGAAGTTTGACCTACTTTTAAAAAACTTTAACCTGGCCTTTATCTCATGTCCTTTTACACCTACAGCCTTGATATTTCACACAATGACACCTCCTACCAACACTTCACATTTGACCATGACCTTGGACCTGGTGACCTTGACCTTGGAGTTTGACCTACTTTTAAAAAACTTTCACCTGGCCTATATCTCATGTCCTTTTGCACCTACAGCCTTGATATTTCACACATGGACACCTACCAACACGGTTCACATTTGACGGTGACTTTGTACCTTGACCTTGGAGTTTGACCTACTTTCAAAAAACTTAAAACTTGGCCTATAACTCATGTCCTTTTACACCTACAGCCTTGATATTTCACACACGGACACCTCATTCCAACACAGTTCACATTTGACCATGACCTGTGACCTTGTGACCTTGACCATGGAGCTTGACCTACTTTTACAAAATTTCATTTTGGGCCATGACCTTTTTACCTTGACCTAGGAAATGACTTTTCTTTGTGACAAGCTCTCGTTTGGGCGAGCTTTATTGTCCGCGGACAATTCTTGTTGGACTTTCTGGTCAAAAGGAATTTCTTTATTTTCTACATTGTTTTTCAAAGCCTCCATCTTGTTTGGTGTCATTAAGTGTCATTATTTTGGAATAGGTTCTAACCAGATCTTAATGATAATTCATAAATTAAGATATGACAGGAGGGGATAAGAAATTATCTTCTACGACCCTGGTAAATCCAAAATTGCTTTTTAAAACTGGGCCAATAAAGATTGTGTCTTTGTATGGCTTTCAAAGATAAAAAATGATTCTACACTAAAACTGTGACACTGTCATGACTTAAGCTTTGGATGTCATTGCAACAAGACTGACTTTAGACCTTTTCCAAACAAAGTCTAAAAATCACAATTGTTTTATTCTATGAGTGTGAAAGTGTTAATATAATGTTGAATAAATTATTTTCCCCCTGTAGAGTATACCCGGTGGTTTTAATGCCTTACAAAGAATGTACACAGACATACAAGAGCCCATGATGAACGCAGCACAAGAAGGTTTCGGGTCCAATCCTTTTGCTGGACTTGTCGGCTCAGGTATGTTGTAGGGGATTTCTTTACACTTAACCCATTACCAGACGTCAACATTTTGGACTTTTCCAATTTGAAAGGTGTTGCAAACGACAATTTTAAGTTGATGTAATATCAAATTCCATTTTAGGAAAGAAAACATGGTGAAAAATGAAGATTTCTTCATTTTCCACAATGTTTTGCCAAGCCTTTCCTTATGAGGGAGTCAGAAGGCGTCACTGTGCTGTAATGGGTTAAGCATCTACAATTATAAAACATTCAAGACAACACTTGGGTACAATGTTTGTGACCATAAGATCTCTCATGATCAGATTAGAAAGTTGTTATATGCCCTTGCGTGTAACAAAATTGTTATTTTGACTTTGTTTCTACTCTAATAATCACAAATATTGACCAATCAAGATAAAACTTGGACACAATAGTGGACACGATAAAAATACAGTGAGTGTTATTGGCTAGGAAGTTCCTTGAATTTTACAAATAAACTATTTTCTCTTTTGTCATTTTGGTTCAGGTGAACAACTAAGGGGCATTGTATCCCTCTTGTTGTGTTTTGCCTCTTTGTTTACCCAAGCCTATTCTTCCAGAATCATCAAAGCTAGTTCTTGTGTTGGAAAATGTTAAATGAATATACATTGTCAGTGTGGTAGATCTTGTTGTTTGTAATTACAGACTCAGATACCACACAAGCTGGTAGAGAAAACAGAGATCCGTTACCCAACCCCTGGGCACCTCGCTCCACGCCCACCAGTACCACAAACACATCTAAATACATATATAGATGACAAAAAATATATTGATAAAGACTGAATTTGTATACAATATAGCGCAGAAAAAATTGAGGCAAAGGGAGAAGATGCTGGTTATCAGCATTTATAATGCTGGTTATCAGCATTTTCTCCGTTTGCCTGAATGTTTTCCCAGGCCTTTTCTATTAGGAGCATGAAAAAGCATCTTTGTGAGGTAATGGATTAAAATATGTTTGTAATTACAGACTCAGATACCACACAAGCTGGTAGAGAAAACAGAGATCCGTTACCCAACCCCTGGGCACCTCGATCTACGACCGCCAGTACCACAAACACATCTAAATACATATATAGATGACTAAAAATATATTGATAAAGACTGAATTTGTGAACAATGTAGGGCATAAAATATTGAGGAAAAAGGAGAAAATGCTGATTATCAGCATTTTCTTCTTTTGCCTCAATGTTTTCCCAAGCCTTTACTACTAGGAGCATGAAAAAGCTTCATTGTGTGGTAATGGGTTTAAAATATTTTTGTCATTTCAGATTCAGATTCCACACAAGCGGGTAGAGAAAACAGAGATCCGTTACCCAATCCCTGGGCACCTCGCTCTACGACCGCTAGCACCACAAACACATCAAGTTCTACCACATCTACGACGAGTACTTCGTCGTCTACTTCTAACACATCCACAGCCTCTGGACCTTTCGGTAAGAAATTTGATATTTATACCCCTGCAATATGAATGTTTTAGACGCAGTTGGTAGCGCATCTGCCTCTAACTGGAGAGGTCCCGGGTTCGATACACGGCCGTGGCAAATATCCTTTCTGACAAAAATGTCACCCACCAATGGTTTGATATCGTTAACCTATGAGGGCAAGTATCTGGCTTTTTCTACTCAATATGATGTATATTTTTACATAATTTAACAGAATTAACTGTAAATTCATAAGAGATTTGAAGAAAATCTCTTGTTTTCTTTCCTTAACCACTCTTTTTATTTGCAATTTTGTTTTTAAATAAACTGTTGAATTATCTTTCATTGAAAAAGATTCTTCCACAAATATCCTTTTCTCAATGTAATTTATTTTATTCTTTCTCTAGGTATGTTTAACACGCCGGGTATGTCAAGTTTAATGTCACAGATGGCCTCCAACCCACAACTCATGCAGAACATGTTACAGGCCCCCTACATGCAGTCAATGTTGGACTCAATGGCGTCTAACCCAGAACTAGCAGCACAGGTAAATGACAGATGATACATGCACTTGAAAAGTTTGTAATTGAAAGTGTTAATATAAACAAAGCTACAAGTTAGATGGGGTTTAGGGATTTGGATTTTCAAAATGCAATATTTCATTTATTAATCATCAAACCCTATGTTTTTGGTACTTATTGAAATCGTCTCAGTGATGATTCCAATTAGTTCCCTTAATGTATGGTTTGGATTTGAAATAACAAATATGGAATGCCTTCAAGCTCTCTTAACTGTTGCTTTATAAATAGAGCAGTGAGATTTTGCAAACACTACAAAATTAATCTTTGTGTAATCCAACTTGAGAGTTGTGGGAAAAGACGTAATGGGCTTTGTTAACAACAAGATTTATGTGTACACAATATAGCTCATGTGTTCCAATTTGAAAGGAGTTGCTGACACTGACAGTAAATTGAAAGTAGCAAATGTGTATGTTTTAGCAAAAAGAATATTGAGGGAAGAGTAGAAATTGCTAAATATCTTCAATTTATCCCTTTCTCTCCGCATTTTACTCAAACCATTTTACTCATTCATTACCCACGTTTTCTATATAGAAAGACAAAAAATTCATTCACTTGGAATCGTCATCTGCAACATCTTTGAATTTGGACAAGTCTAAAATTTTGCTGTCTGGTAATGGGCTAATTGTTTATTACAGATTATGGGTAGTAATCCGATGTTTGCCCAAAACCCGCAATTGAGAGACCAGTTTATACAGAACTTGCCACAGTTAACTGAACAGGTAAATTATTCACACGCACCATAACTCATTCCCAAACTTTGACGCTTTTTGACGCCCTTCAAGATAAAGGCTTTTGAAAACATTGTGGAAAATGAAGAAATTGCTTGTGACAAGCAATTTCTTCATTTCCCACAAGGTTTTCTACCCGAAAAGACCATAAATTTCACAATTACATTCACTTGAAATTGCCATCTGCATCATCTTTGAATTTGGAATAGTCCAAAATTTGTCATCTGGTAATGGGTTAAGTTCAACATTTTAGCATCCTTTTATATGAAAGCAAATTTGGAAAAACTGTTAGATGTTAAAAGGAGCTACTTTTATGTCTCCATAGTTTTTGTCCTACATGCCTTACTGCTTGCTTTTCTCTCAGTCTTAAATCTTATTCAATTTTATGCATCTGTCTGCCATATTTTGGCTTGTTGCATTGTGAAAGTTCCTGCAGACAATAAAACAAGTGTTGATACAGATGGGATTGAGCATAATAGAGCAGAGAAAATGTTGACGCGAAAGGAGGAAATGGTGATCATCAGTGTTTTCTTCTTTTGCCTCAATGGTTTTTATTTCTTACCAGTCAACATCCATGAGGCAATATCTGCCTCTATTGATGCTTTTCCCCAAGCATTTTCTATTTGGGCAGTCAACACCATGTCTTGTTTGGGAGAGGGTTTAATACACAATTTCTTATATTTTGCAGATGAGGAACCCTTCCGTACAGTCGTCACTGTCTAATCCACGAGCATTACAAGCCATGCAGCAAATCATGCAGGGAATGCAGACACTTCAACAAGAGGAACCTGGTTTATTTCCAGGGTAAGTTGTATTTGGCTTTCTTCTCCTTTTCTTGGAAAGTTTCATCACTTCTTGCCGAACTTCGATAGCTCAGTTGGTAACGTCAAAAGAGTATGTCAATCCAGGGGATGTGAGCACAATACCTGGCTTGGCCTGTATCCATTATGACATTTGACAAAAATTAATTCTTCTCTCACCAATGTTTGTGACATCTATGTAAGAGGGCAGCTGGATGCTCTGTTTGGATTTTGTGGTAGTACTGGTCAGAGAAATACCAGGAATCCACTGTTACATGCTCCATATGACCATAGCAGTTGAAAGAGGCATTAAAGCCAAATTAATCAATCTTTCATAACTTTCTGGAAAGTTTCATCACAATGTAGATGAAGAGACTGTTAGTTTAGTCCAACCACTCTAACCATAAGCATTTCATCAATTTGATGGTAATTTAATAAACAGCATGTTGCCTTTTCCAAATGGCAACATTGATAAGCTGCTAGTGGTAATATGGAATTTATGTATATTAAAACACAGAAATTATTGAAGGAAAATGGAAGGGATGATTTCTTAATAAGTTTCAAAGTTACAAAGTTATGGTAACAAAACTTTCATTTTACAGAATGGGAATGCCAGGCAGTACAATGTCCATGCCTCCTGGTTTTGGTGGTGCTACAACAACAACAACAACGTCGGCGACGAGTACCGCACCCACAACAACAGGATCAGGGACGGACAGCACAACCGGCACATCAACCACAGCCAGTACCACCGGATCAACCGCAACCACAACCACGCCGGCGTCAACTGGCACTGGGGCACCGACCACTAATCCACAGACACCCGGAGGCTTCGATCCTTTCACAAACATGATGTCACAGATGATGACGATGATGTCACAGGGAAATGCTGTGAGTATAGCAAGGTTCTCGGGAGACACATTTGAGCCGGGTGTGTGTGTGTGTGTGTGTGATTGTAGTATTATAAGGTCCCTCCATGAAGCACAATAGGTACGGACCCCAGAATGCAACCCAACATTCCGTTAAATTCTAATTTTCCATTCCAAAAGGGTTGAATTTCTTTCCGAAGATTGGTCTTTCTTATTCGTCTTCCCAAAACATGTAAATTTTTAAGCCAAATAGACAGGTACATAATACTAATTTAGGCTTACTTTGTACCCATCATCATTTGAGCCGGGATCTGGAAAAATTTCCTTTATAGCATTTGAGACAGCCTTGTTTCCAGATCAGCCAGTGCCTAGGTGAAGTCTGACCTGGATCCATGTTACTCTCATGCGGTTGCTACAGACCATGACAAAGCTATTGGAGAACAGCATGGTTCCTGATCAGACTGCGTGTATATGCAGGCTGATCTGGAACCATGTTTGGCTCGAAAGCCTTAAGAGACCTTTTTCCAGATCTTGGCATGTATGAATTTGTAGTGGCGAATTACATCTGTCAAAAAAACTTGAAGCCCATAGTGTATATGCAAATAATTGTGAATAAAAACATATTGGGAATTTTGTGCAATTTCTTCTTTTCCCATAATGTTTTCATACAAAATTATTACATTTACAATTATAAAAATGCATTTCTTATCAGGTTTCTAAATTAAATACCTCAAAATGCCTCAATTTGTGGCCATTTCGAAACTTTGGAAGAGTTTTGAAGCTTGAAAAGGAAACTTTTCTCCAAACGGATAGTTTCATTACCCTAGCTTATAAGGTATAAGAAAGCATTGAGGTAAAAGCTGAAAATGCTGATTATCATCTGTAGAGCTTTCAAATTGGAACATCAACATTTTTGTCATAAAACGGATTTTTGGGATCAACATATTCCCACATAATGAATGATGCTTTTTGATGCCCCCACAAGATAAAGACTTCAGAAAAACACTAAGGAAAATGACAAAATTGCTTGCCAGTTGCCACTAGCAATGTCTTTATTTCGTAAACTGAACTGACTTTATATTGCTAGCTGGCGTAGCTGCAACACCTTTGATTTTGGACCAGACAAAAATTCTGTCATTTGATAATGGCTTTACCGATTCCAACACAGTGATGCCTTTTGACGCCAAACAAATTCAAGGCTTTTGAAAACATTGTAGGCTATAAAGAAATTGTGTGTAACTTGTAAGCAATTTCATCATTTCCCACAATGTTTTCTGTAAAGAAAGACCCCAAAACATAAAATTTTGTTCACTCTAAATTGTCGTCTGTAACATCTTTGATTTTGGACCAGGCAAAAATTCTGCCGTCTGGTAATAGATAAACCCATTACCACACAGCAAAATTTTGGATTGTTTTAAATTCAAAGTTGTTGCAGACTACAATTTCAAGTGCATGAAACTTTATATATTTTGGTCTTTCTGTGAAAATAACATTGTGACAAGCAATTTCTTCATTGTCCACAATGTTTTCTCAAGTATTTGTCTTGGCGGCCTTCAATTAAAAAAGCATATCGTCAGTATAAATGCAAAACCTCGTATGACGATTTGTGCGATTTTCAAAGTACAAACTTGTGTGCCCAGTTAAGGACAATTCTTGCAGGTTTCGAGATAACTTTACTGATCAGTATTAATGACAAATCATTTGTGAACAATATGTCAAAATTTCAAGTAAAACATTTCAATTTGGGAAAAGATATTGCACTTTTTTCTCTCCCCTTTAAAATTTTCCAAAAACGAGATACAAGGTTTTACATTTACAACAATGTTATTTACCGTCTGACAAAAGGTTAATGGATGTTTTATCTTGCCGTACTTTAAGGGCCAGCCACCAGAACAGAGATTTGCCACACAATTAGATCAACTAGCTATGATGGGATTTGTAGATAGAGAAGCAAATATTAGAGGTAAAAGATAATCTTAATATGTGACCCGTCACATATAAGAGGGACCTTATTGGAAGCCCAGGAAACCAAAATTTGTAGAAATGGGTCAAACTCAGTAGAGGTCAATCTGATGTTATATTTAGCTAATTAACATAACACAAGATAGAAGAAACATTCTACATTTAACAATTAATTAAGAGTGAAGACATTTGATCCTAGTCAGGCTGCGTAGACTGACTAGGGTGGATACTTTTCACTCTTCCCATATGGTCCCTGTTAGCGTTACCGGTCACTTACTAAATGAAAGTATACCATGATTTAATTTTCACATGCAAAAAACTTTGGGAAGGCTTGCCTTTGTAAATTTCTTAAAAAGAACAACATTATGATTGATTGAACTAATAAAGACATCATTTTGGTTTGATCCTATATACATCATGCAGTGTGTGATCTTGTTTCGTAGATTTCTATATCACTGTGTGCATAGATCGGGCATTTATGTTTCGTTGTATCGTTTGTCCATTTGTTTCTCTGTTTGTTAAAAAAAAAAATTATTCTGGCTATAACTTAATGAACTTTTATAGTGAAAAAGCTTTCTTAGTTGACACATATAATTATATAGTTATTGTGACTAAACCTTTGTAATAACAAAGAAACCAGTCTGTCTTTGGGAAAAAAGCCATTGAATTTTACAAGATGTGTTAGACCATGCTGGTCATATACTGAAACAAAAAAGAAACGCAACTTCATTTTCAATTCCTTCTTACGCAAAGACATCAAATCGGATTTAAACAAAACTTAATACATTTAAAGCAATAACATTTAACCTTGTAAAGTTCACAAAATTTTGTTGGTAGTCAATTTCATTAGTAAAAAAACACCCAGCTTAAACCGAGCGTCAACACAACACGACAAAAAAAATTGGACGGAGGTCGAAAAAAACAATCTGTTTCATTCAATTTGGTCCGATATTCGAATGTTGTAAAGTCCATACGAGTCATTAGCGGTCTCCGTTGCAGTCTTAAACCTATCCCGTAGGTGGGGTTAACGTGATTATTCGGTCCTGTCTTGACGTCATATCTCTTGCACGTCCGCCTCGTGCTCAATTGGTTGTGATCCAATTGAGAGCCAACAACGTATACAGTAAGAAATGTGTCGATTTTTTGCCCCATCAATGTCTTACGACAACATTTTGAACCTTTTCCACCAACAACATCTGTACTGCAGTTAGGCGCTGGTTTTGGCCTAGCCTTGCTATGCGTAGCGTAGTGAAAAGTGTGTGAACGCTTTGGTGTCTTCTTTGTCTATGTTCTAGCTTGTGTTTGATGAAAATTTGTTTTGATAGTAGTCATCTAGAAAACACGACAGGGGATAAACAGTTTTTAACAATTTACCATGTATCACGTGATGAATGTACGACATCTGAAGAAAATGGCACTGTATTTATGCGTATTGATGCAGGTATATTAAAAATGTACTCAACAGCCATTAAAAACATATTTTGTCGAAAATATTATGAAAAATTGGGGTTGCGTATCTTTTTTGTCCTAGTATATATGAAATATCATTTGGCAGTATGGACAAAGATCATTTGATATATGATCAGCGATGTGTTATAGTCAGTAAAACTTTACCTGAACCTGATGAATATGCAATGAGTAATTGTGATGCGGAATAATCAATACTCACCAGCAATCGTACATTGTCCAGCAGAGTTGATAGTTTCTGTAAGCGTTGTGGCTTTGTATTCTGCACTTGCTCCTCATGTCTATATATGACTGAGAGCCTCAAAGACAAGTTTAGAAAATACATTGAAGCCTGTAATTACTTAGGCCTGGTTCGAGTGAAAAAATACTGTACATAAGGGTTATTCAACACTAAATGTTACTTTCTTTTTCAGCGTTATTGGCAACTTTTGGAGACGTAAATCAAGCTATAGAAAGATTGTTACAGCGATGAGATCAGATGAACATTTTATCCCACAGATTATTTTATTACAAGATCTTCACAACAAAAAGCGCATGGTGTATAAACCGAGTATTAGAAAGAATAGAGCTACAGATAAGATGGGTTGATGGCTTTTCAAAATGAAATATCTCACTAAATGTTCATCAAACCCTATGTTGGCGGCACTATTTGGAATCGTCTCTTCAACAATTCAAATAAGTGCGCACAAAAAAGGGTTTGGGTTTGAAATTAATAAATTAAAATGTTTTCACCCCTCTTATCTGTTGCTTTGAAAGAAAAACAGCATGGCTTTTATTCATTCGCCTCATATTGCATTTAAAAGTGTGACTGTTATTCTGCCACTTCATATGAAATCATGATGCTTTGAAATGTGAATATTGCAAGAATAAGTTAAAATAATGTTCCATTCCCAAACATTGACTTCCAATTGACAAATTTGTAAGCTGGTGAAATTTCAAAGAATTGCAGAAGACAAACAAATATGAATGAAACATACCATCCTCAATGAAGAAAAATGTTGAGGGAAAAGGATAAAATCTACTAGTCATTAGCATGTTCTTCATTTTTCTCAATATTTTCTATGACAAAGCTGTCCAATCCAGGGATTGCTTGCTAAATAGCTAATGAAAGTCCATCTAAAATATGATTCGGAACAATTTACGTTTTTCTCTAGATATGGTAGATGGTATTATAATGTATGAAATGTAAATTATACTAGGCCGATGGACAATCAACTTATTTTTACAGAGTTATCGGCTATCATTGTATATAAGATCATGAAATATGCCTGTGTGTGTAATATATAACATTGATATTTCTTTTGGTTGATCGGATCTTTTTATTTAGAAGAATGTTAGTTTGCAAAGAAATGCAGGTAAACAGTTCAACTCTTGTCAGTCAATGCAGATTGTACTCTCAGACCAGAGTTAAAATTTTATCCTTTGGTCTTCTTTCTTTTTTAAGCTCTTCCTAAACAAAACTTGGTTTTTACGTCCCCAGGCATAGAAGAATTAGTTTCGGAAAAGATTGAAAGAAAAATAGCAATTGACCAAACACCAATCGATAGATCGCTCCGCCCTACATAGAATCTAATAAAAACAATGGGGGCATTGGCATGTCAATTGTTTTGATTGTCAGTCGATAGATCGATACAATACCATGTGCAACGAAGAATTTAAGACAAACAATACTGATGTGGTTTTTTTATGATCGTCCATTAGCTTATCGATGGTTTTGATTGACAGCCAGCGTTTGGTCAATTGCTGGTAATCAGCAATGTCTCCTTTTCGCTCAATATTTTCTATGCTAAAACATACATATTTTCAACTTTTGGTGCCAATTATTCTGACATCTGCAACAGCTTTCAAATTGAAAACATCCAAAGTTTTGCAGTTTGGAAAAGAGGTTTATTGAATCTTTTGCCTTATAAAACTATTATATAATGATTCTTATCAACTAGCTGTAGGAGTCTCTATTTCTAATATGCAGACTGAAAATATCTGTTTTATGCTGCCATACACATATAAAATGTTGCAATTGTTATCCCCCGCCGAAAAAATTTTTCGGGGGGGATATTGTTTTTGCCATGTCCGTCCGTCCGTCCTTCCGTCCGTCCGTCCGTCCGTCCGTCCGTCCGTCCGTCCGTCCGTCCGACATTCGTTTCCGCGCTATTTCTTGGAAACTATAGACCGGATTTCGATGAAACTTGGCACACAGCTTCACTACAAAGAGGACATGCGCATATCGTCGGGGTTACCTGGTTCGACCATTGAATTCAGAGTTACTGCCCCTGATTGTTTAAGCCATATACATACAGAGTGATATTCGTTTCCGCGCTATTTCTTGAAAACTGTAGACTGGATTTCGATGAAACTTGGTACACAGCTTCACTACAAAGTGGACATGCGCATATCGTCGGGGTTACCCGGTTCGACCGCCGAATTTAGAGTTACTGCCCTTGAGTGTTTTAGCCATATACATACAGTGATATTCGTTTCCGCGCTATTTCTTGGAAACTATAGACCGGATTTCGATGAAACTTGGCACACAGCTTCACTACAAAGTGGACATGCGCATATCGTCGGGGTTACTCGGTTCGACCGCCGAATTTAGAGTTACTGCCCCTGACTGTTTTAGCCATATACATACAGAGTGATATTCGTTTCCGCGCTATTTCTTGAAAACTGTAGACTGGATTTCGATGAAACTTGGCACACAGCTTCACTACAAAGTGGACATGAGCATATCGTCTGGGTTACCCGGTTCAACCGCCGAATTTAGAGTTACTGCCCTTGACTGTTTTAGCCATATACATACAGTGATATTCGTTTCCGCGCTATTTCTTGGAAACTATAGACCGGATTTCGATGAAACTTGGCACACAGCTTCACTACAAAGTGGACATGCGCATATCGTCGGGGTTACTCGGTTCAACCGCCGAATTTAGAGTTATTGCCCCTGACTGTTTTAGCCATATACATACAGAGTGATATTCGTTTCCGCGCTATTTCTTGAAAACTATAAACCGGATTTCAATGAAACTTGGCACACAGCTTTACTACAATGCGGACATGCGCATATCGTCGGGGTTACCCGGTTCGACAGTCGAATTTAGAGTTACTGCCCCTGACTGTTTAAGCCATATACATACAGAGTGATATTCGTTTCCGCGCTATTTCTTGAAAACTGTAGACTGGATTTCGATGAAACTTGGCACACAGCTTCACTACAAAGTGGACATGCGCATATCGTCGGGGTTACCCGGTTCAACCGCCGAATTTAGAGTTACTGCCCCTGACTGTTTAAGCCATATACATAAAGAGTGATATTCGTTTCCGCGCTATTTCTTGAAAACTATAGACTGGATTTCAATGAAACTTGGCTCACAGCTTCACTACAATGAGGACATTCGCATATCGTCGGGGTTACCGGATTCGACCGTCGAATTCAGAGTTACTGCCCCTGATTGTTTAAGCCATATACATACAGAGTGATATTCGTTTCCGCGCTATTTCTTGAAAACTGTAGTCCGGATTTCGATGAAACTTGGCACACAGCTTCACTACAAAGTGGACATGCGCATATCATCGGGGTTACCCGGTTTGACCGCCAAATTTAGAGTTACTGCCCCTGACTGTTTAAGCCATATACATACAGAGTGATATTCGTTTCCGCGCTATTTCTTGAAAACTATAGATCGGATTTCAATGAAACTTGGCTCACAGCTTCACTACAAAGTGGACATGCGCATATCATCGGGAAACCGCCGAAAAAATTTTTCGGGGGGGATATTGTTTTTGCCATGTCCGTCCGTCCTTCCGTCCGTCCGTCCTTCCGTCCGTCCGTCCGTCCGTCCGTCCGTCCGTCCGTCCGTCCGTCCGTCCGTCCGTCCGACATTCGTTTCCGCGCTATTTCTTGGAAACTATAGACCGGATTTCGATGAAACTTGGCACACAGCTTCACTACAAAGAGGACATGCGCATATCGTCGGGGTTACCTGGTTCGACCATTGAATTCAGAGTTACTGCCCCTGATTGTTTAAGCCATATACATACAGAGTGATATTCGTTTCCGCGCTATTTCTTGAAAACTGTAGACTGGATTTCGATGAAACTTGGCACACAGCTTCACTACAAAGTGGACATGCGCATATCGTCGGGGTTACCCGGTTCGACCGCCGAATTTAGAGTTACTGCCCTTGAGTGTTTTAGCCATATACATACAGTGATATTCGTTTCCGCGCTATTTCTTGGAAACTATAGACCGGATTTCGATGAAACTTGGCACACAGCTTCACTACAAAGTGGACATGCGCATATCGTCGGGGTTACTCGGTTCGACCGCCGAATTTAGAGTTACTGCCCCTGACTGTTTTAGCCATATACATACAGAGTGATATTCGTTTCCGCGCTATTTCTTGAAAACTGTAGACTGGATTTCGATGAAACTTGGCACACAGCTTCACTACAAAGTGGACATGAGCATATCGTCTGGGTTACCCGGTTCAACCGCCGAATTTAGAGTTACTGCCCTTGACTGTTTTAGCCATATACATACAGTGATATTCGTTTCCGCGCTATTTCTTGGAAACTATAGACCGGATTTCGATGAAACTTGGCACACAGCTTCACTACAAAGTGGACATGCGCATATCGTCGGGGTTACTCGGTTCAACCGCCGAATTTAGAGTTATTGCCCCTGACTGTTTTAGCCATATACATACAGAGTGATATTCGTTTCCGCGCTATTTCTTGAAAACTATAAACCGGATTTCAATGAAACTTGGCACACAGCTTTACTACAATGCGGACATGCGCATATCGTCGGGGTTACCCGGTTCGACAGTCGAATTTAGAGTTACTGCCCCTGACTGTTTAAGCCATATACATACAGAGTGATATTCGTTTCCGCGCTATTTCTTGAAAACTGTAGACTGGATTTCGATGAAACTTGGCACACAGCTTCACTACAAAGTGGACATGCGCATATCGTCGGGGTTACCCGGTTCAACCGCCGAATTTAGAGTTACTGCCCCTGACTGTTTAAGCCATATACATAAAGAGTGATATTCGTTTCCGCGCTATTTCTTGAAAACTATAGACTGGATTTCAATGAAACTTGGCTCACAGCTTCACTACAATGAGGACATTCGCATATCGTCGGGGTTACCGGATTCGACCGTCGAATTCAGAGTTACTGCCCCTGATTGTTTAAGCCATATACATACAGAGTGATATTCGTTTCCGCGCTATTTCTTGAAAACTGTAGTCCGGATTTCGATGAAACTTGGCACACAGCTTCACTACAAAGTGGACATGCGCATATCGTCGGGGTTACCCGGTTTGACCGCCAAATTTAGAGTTACTGCCCCTGACTGTTTAAGCCATATACATACAGAGTGATATTCGTTTCCGCGCTATTTCTTGAAAACTATAGATCGGATTTCAATGAAACTTGGCTCACAGCTTCACTACAAAGTGGACATGCGCATATCATCGGGATTACCCGGTTCGACCGCCGAATTTAGAGTTACTGCCCCTGACTGTTTTAGCCATATACATACAGAGTGATATTCGTTTCCGCGCTATTTCTTGAAAAGTATAGATTAGATTTCAATGAAACTTGGCACACAGCTTTACTACAATGAGGGGATACGCATATCGTCGGGGTTACCCGGTTCGACCGCCGAATTTAGAGTTACTGCCCCTGACTGTTTAAGCCATATACATACAGTGATATTCGATTCCGCGCTATTTCTTGAAAATTATACACCGGATTTCAATGAAACTTGGCACACAGCTTTACTACAATGAGGACATGCGCATATCGTCGGGGTTACCCGGTTCGACCGTCGAATTTAGAGTTACTGCCCCTGACTGTTTTAGCCATATACATACAGAGTGATATTCGTTCTGTTGAAGCCATATACATACAGAGTGATATTCGTTCTGTTGAAGCCATATACATACAGAGTTATATTCGTTTCCGCGCTACTTTATTGACAATGAAAATATATTCGGCGGGGGATATCAATTCAACGAATTTGCTTGTTTATCTCTAAATGAACATTTTGCTGTAAATGACTTTTGGATGTATTCTGTTTGAATGAAGTGTTAAAGTAGTTCATCAAATTCCAAGGGCAATTATATTTTTCAATCATTTCTTCTCAAATAACTTTTTTTGAAATAAAATTGTTTATCCTTATAATCGTATTGCTAAACAGAGCTGTGGAATTTCATCTTTAACAATTTATGAAAATGTTAACCATTTCCCAGCCAAAACCTGGCTGTGACATCCCTAACTGAAAAAAGCTTTGGAAAACATTAAGACAAAAGAAGAAAATGTTGAAAACCACTATGTCCGCATTTTATACTTGTGTCTTAATATTTTCTTTGCTGTATTATACTTAAATCTTATCTTTATCAACAATGACTTGATCATCTGCAACAGTTTTCAAATTGGCCATGGAACAATACAAATTGTTGTCGCTTGAGAATTGGATGAATTATGATCTGGTGCCATATTTCATTTTTTTTTTCAAGATCCTTCACTTGTACTCGAAAAAAGATCTGTTCATTGAAATGGGATTATTTCTTTTCATATAAATTGAAATCAGCCTTTCTGGAAGATTATTTAAAAAAAAAATCTTCAAAAAATTGATTACATTTATGATTGTAATTGTATTATAGTTGGCGCAAGATTGTATGGCACATGTTTACATTTTGTCCAAATGCAAACAAAACAGTGTTGTATAAAGAATGAATAAATTCTTTATAAGTAGTGACGTAGACATGTTGAAAATTTAGGTACAGTGATAGAGCGGTCTGTTCACTGTTCAGAGTTTTCTGCGTTTTATCGAACAATGTTTTGTTTACATTTGAACAAAACGTAAATATGTGCCATACGATCTTGCGCCAACTATAGTTTGAAATATTAATTTTATTTTTAAGAATAGCTTGAAGATTTTTTATTTGTTTCAAATATTTTGTCATTTGGGCCATATTTGAAATTGAAAAGATGCTGTTCTGAGTATGAAGTGTTGTTTGTACTATCATGTTGCATTTATTTGAAAATTTCCTTTGATATTCAAATGACTGTAAATTTAGTAAAAAGTTAAAAACAGACATTACCTACCTCCAAATGTTTTCTCTTTGTAGTATAGAATAGAGAATTTGAGAGGGAAGTGAAAGACAATTTTAATTACAAATGTATTGTTATTTATCGCTGCTTTTCAACAAAAGCCTCATAACTGCAGCTTAACCCATTACCACACATTGACTCTTTTTGACTCCCCACAAGAAAATGGTTTTGGAAAACATTGTGGAAAATGAAGATATTGCTTGTGACAGCAATTTTTGCATTTCCCACAATGTTTTCTATACAAAAAAATGTAAAATTTCATTCACTTTTAATTGTCATCTGCAATATCTTTGAATTTGGAACAACCCAAAATTTCGGCATTTGATAACAGGTTAAAAACAAGCTGAAGTTATGTGTTTTTGGTCAGAAGCCAATTTGATATCTTTTGAGAAATATTTCGGTAGGAGTAGGTGTTTTGAAAATGCTAACCCTTTCCCTGACATAAGAAAATTAGACAGACTCGTATCTGTTACAGACACCGATGTAATGGCTTGCAAAGTAAAATATGTTCTTATGCAGGGTTCTCTGCAGAATAATTTGGAGCTGTAGTGGCAAGTTATAAATGCAAATAATTGTGAATAAAAACAAAATGGGAAAGGAAGAAATTGCTCATGTTTAGCAATTTCTTCTTTTCCCATCCTGTTTTTATAAACAACTATTATATAAACAATGATGAAAATGCCTTATTATACCCCGCAAACAAAGTTTGGAGGGGGTATACTGGAATCAGCCTGTTTGTCCAGTGGTTGGTTGGGTGGTTTGTTTGTTTGTCTGTTGGTCTGTCTCCAAAACTTTGTCCGGACAACTCCTCCTACACCTGTGGACCGATTTAGTTCATACTTGGCACAAGTGTTCATTGTGACCTGTAGATTTGCAAGACGCAAATTTCTTGAAAATCGGACCGATACTTTTTGAGTTAGGGCCCCTGATTTGACCAAAAAATGCTTGTCCGGATAACTCCTCCTACACTTGTGGACCGATTTAGTTCATACTTGGCACAAGTGTTCATTGTGACCTGTAGATGTGCAAGACGCAAATTTCACGAAAATCGGACCGATACTTTCTGAGTTATCGCCCCTGATTTGACCAAAAAATGCTTGTCCGGATAACTCCTCCTACACTTGTGGACCGATTTAGTTCATACTTGGCACAAGTGTCCATTGTCACCTGTAGATGTGCAAGATGCAAATTTCACGGAAATCGGACCGATACTTTTTGAGTTAGGGCCCCTGATTTGACCCAAAAATGCTTGTCCAGCCAACTTCTCCTACAGTTACTATTCGATTTGCTTCATACTTGGCACAGGTGTGCATTAGGACCTGTAGATTTGCAAGACGCAAATTTCACGGAAATCGGATCGATACTTTCTGAGTTATGGCCCCTGATTTGACCCAAAAATGCTTGTCCGGCCAACTCCTCCTACAGTTACTGTCCGATTTGCTTCATACTTGGTACAGGTGTTCATTAGGACCTGTAGATTTGCAAGATGAAATTTCACGAAAATTGGACCGATACTTTCTGAGTTATGGCCCCTGATTTGACCAAAAAATGCTTGTCCGGATAACTCCTCCTACACTTGTGGACCGATTTAGTTCATACTTGGCACAAGTGTTCATTGTCACCAGTAGATGTGCAAGACGCAAATTTTACGGAAATCGGACTGATACTTTTTGAGTTATGGCCCCTGATTTGACCCCAAAATGCTTGTCCAGCCAACTCCACCTACAGTTACTGTCCGATTTGCTTCATACTTGGCACAGGTGTGCATTAGGACCTGTAGATTTGCATGACGCAAATTTCTTGAAAATCGGACCGATACTTTCTGAGTTATGGCCCCTGATTTGACAAAAAAATGCCTGTCCGGATAACTCCTCCTACACTTACTGTCCAATTTGCTTCATACTTGGCATAGGTGTTCATTAGGACCTGTAGATGTGCATGACGCAAATTTCAGGGAAATCTGACATTTACTTTCTCTGTTTTGGCCCTTGATTTTACCAAAAAATGCTTGTCCGGACAACTCCTCCTTTAGTTACTGTCCGATTTGCTTCATACTTGGCACAGGTGTGCATTAACTTCTGTAGATGTGCAAGACACACATTTCATGAAAATCAGACCAACACTCTCTGATTTATTGCCCCTGATTTGACAAAAATGCTTGTCCGGACAATTCCTCCTACAGTTACTGAACGATTTGTTTCATTCTTGGCACAGGTATGCATTAGGACCTGTATATATGCAAGATGCAAAATTCATGGAAATCACACCGATACTTTCTGAGTTATTGCCCCTGATTGGACCAAATTTCAAGAAAATCGGATTGACAATTTCTGAGTATGGCTCCTCATTCAACAAAAACGCTTGTCCGAACAAAGGTGGTGGCGGGGGTATTTTTATCACCTTCAGTGATAGATTTCTAGTTTATTTGTTTTTGGCTTGAAATGCCTAAAGATCCCTTAATTTGGTGATCATTTTGAAGAAATTAAACTGTGGGGTACTTTTGAAGCTGTAGGGGCATAACATGGATTTACACGAAGCTGTAGTGGGGCTGATAATGCTTATTGGGCTGGGGAGTACACTGCTATGCTGTCTGTTAATGTGGTTGGAATATTCATGGATCTGGAACACAAGTTTTATATAACAAAACAAATCATGGAAAATATTATTATTACATCCATGGATTACCTTTTTCATATGTCCACCTCTACGTGCCCTCTACGCGGCCGGAAGGGGACGTATATTGGTGTCATCTCTGTCTGTCCGACCGTCCATCTGTCCGTACATAGGCACACTTTTCTTGTGAGTGCAACTCCTCCTTAGTTTCTTGCTGGATCTTTTTGAAACTTGGTCAATGTTATCAACTCAATTGGTAGATGTGTACGAAGGAAGAATTTTATGGTTCATTGATTTTTGCCAGAGTTATGCCCCCTTAAAACTTAGTCTAAAACTGGCACTCTTGTTGTGAGTGAGTACTTGGGCAGTAATACAGACATGGACTTGTTTGAGTGTGTGACTAGGTCATTAAATTTCATGTTCTTTCACTATTGTTTGACTGAAAGCATACAAGTTTATACTCAAACTTAGTGCAAAATGTTGGAGTCCATTTCTGTAAATTGATAGAAAAATTTGGGCTGTATGAAAGGCATGGCCTTGTCAAATCTTCATCTTGTTTTCTTCTTTTTTGATGTTCTTTATAATTAAAGTCAATAATATTGACTCTTATTCATACAGAATTAATTATCTTTTTTCTCAAATTTGCTGAAAATTCTTTTTTTATTCTCATATTCTTGCAAAAGTAATTATTCTTTTCTAATATATTCAAGATTTTTTGTCCTTTTTGAAAACAAGTTGTATAATGTACTTACCTCAAAATGATATGCTTATTGTTCATCGTTTCAATTATATTTCATTATCATTTTTTTTTTTTAAATTAAGAAATGAGCTTTTCAAAGTCTTACTTTCATGTAAATGTAAATAGATACAATGTATGAGGTTGATAAGTTGTGAACGGTCAATCCATTACCAAACGGCAAAATTTTAGATTAATCCAAATTGAAAGATGTTGCAGATGACAATTCAAACTGATGAAATTTTTGGGTCTTTTAATGTAAAAAAATATTGTGGGAAGTGCAGAAATTGCTTGTCACAAGCAATTTCTTCATTTCCACAATGCTTTCCAAAGCCATTATCTTGTGGGGAGTCAAAAAGAGTCACTGTGTGGTAATGGGTTTATCATTGCCATACTGAATCAAAACCAGGAGTTAGTGTAATATTATAAAGTCAAAAAGCCTAAGTTGAGTTTAAAGCTGTCACAGATGACTAAAATGGGTGTACATATATGGAGTATGTGTATATTATCCCTTTCCCAAACAAGACCTGGTTTTGATGTCCCTATAAGAAAAGGCTTGGGAAACATTGAGGCTAAAGAAGAAAATGCTGAAGATATCAGTATTTTCTCTTTTTCCACATTCATTATGCTCCCCGAAGGGAGAGCATATAGTCGCCGCTTCGTCTGTCCGTCCGTCCGTCCGTCCTGTCCGTCCATCATTCCGTCCGTCCGTCCGTCCGTCCGTCCGTCCGTCCGAAGCAATATCTCCATAACCCTTGGGCCAAATCAAATGAAACTTACCATGTGAACTCCCTGTGACAAAATGCCGATGTACTTTTCCCCGTTTTTGGATTTGAGGCCTTGTCATGGGAAAAGGGGACTTATGGTGAAATATAGTTTTTCTCTAATTTCTCCTAGTCTAATGGTCAGAATTTGATGAAATTTCATATTTGAGTAGCAAATCAGATGCCCTTGACAATAAAGTGCTCTCCATGGCATACATTTATTGTGACAATGCCTTATTCGGGGAGCATTGTCCGTCTCTGACGGCCCTTGTTTTGATGTCTGCAGCAGCTTTTGAAATGGACAACCCTAAAATTCTGCCATTCAGGAAAGAGTTAAACCACAGAAATTTTGAAGGAAAAACAGAAAATGCTTACTTTCAGCACTTTCGACTTATCCTTCAATGCTTTTCAATGCTCTCTCTTTTGGGGATGTTAAAATCTGTTCTTGTTTGAAAGAAGGTTAAGAAAAATAGAAGACATCGGAAAATCTTGAAATATTTCTATATGCACTTGCAGTTGTTACCAAGATGGGGAATCATGTGACAACAATTGAGGAAAATCGTCAATAATTTTGTTAATACTTTATCAATTTGAATTCAGTTTGAAGCAAAGAAGATGGGGAAAAGGCCAGGAATAAGCTGAATGTGATATATCTTTTAAAATCTGCTGATAAAATAGTTATTGATGACCAACAAAAATGTTGTTTGTTCATCAATAACTTTTTTATCAGCTGAATTTTTAAAGATCTTTCACATTCAGCAAAACACTGGCGCTTTCCTGCCCTCTAAGTCAAATCTTGAAATTGGTTATGTAAAAGAGATTTATTGAAAAAAAAGTTAAATATGCATTACATGATTCCCCGCCGTGGTTTTTCTTCAGTCTCTATACTATAAATGTATGTAAATGAGTATTACAGTTGATCTGTAAATTTTGTCGTGAATGTAATTATAAAAGCTTCTTGTTCAAAATTTGTCCATTTTCCAGAATTATTCTTAAAGCATAAAAAGTTGAAAACAGTATTTTGCTCTCTTGTTGTCTATACTGCTGCCCCCATTTCTTTGGGAAAGATAACAAACATCCAGGATTTTGAAACCTTACCCAAATAACAAAACATAAGACTGGCCCAAATTCAATGATGTTGCAGACAACAACAAAAATGTCGCCAAATCCAGAAATATTGCATGTTGTAGCAGTTCTATCATAGAAAACATTGATACTAAGGTATGGTCGTTTGGCAAGGTATTTCAGAATTTGTTGTACCTTGATATGTGCATGGGAAGGTGAGTGTGTTTGCATTAAGTCCCCTTGTCTGTGACAGCCTAATGTGGCTTAACAATATGCATTTTAACTTTGTCATGCTTAACAATATGCGCCAGGTCAGGCAATATTATGATAATGAACATTCTGCAAAACTCTTAATCCTTCTATGAATATAGCATCGCTTTTCAACAAAAACCTCGTAACTACAGCTTACAACAAGCTGCAGCTACAAGATTTTTGTTGAAAAGCGTCGATAAGATGAATTAGGTTCACAAAATGTGGTTAGACATACCAAAATATGTCGACCGCGTACAAAAATGTAGGTAAATGCATAACGAAAAAATAGATGGTTGAAATTTTTGTCTTTAATTATAGCACGAAGCACAGTACAAGTATGCAAATTAAGTTTTGTTGTATACGGTTCGAATGTTTAAAAGAATTAAAGATAGATATCGATGCTTTTCAACAAAAACCTCGTAACTGCAGCTTGATTTAAGCTGCAGTTACGAGGTTTTCGTTGGAAAGCGACGATATATCCTTTTGTAACTCTTGATCTTCTGAACATTGCGCTATCAAGTATACCCGTTATATTCCAATTTTTAACACTGCAGAAGTCACCGAGCAATTTTTTCAGGCACCAACGTTGATTGTCCACT
The DNA here is from genome assembly GCA_963680895.1 of Fragum sueziense. Lineage (NCBI taxonomy): Eukaryota > Metazoa > Mollusca > Bivalvia > Cardiida > Cardiidae > Fragum > Fragum sueziense. The sequence goes on along the minus strand of OY804598.1, from coordinate 38,823,806 downwards.
AATGTATAATTTGTCTATTTATGTCAGTCTTCAGAGTTTCTTGGAGGTTTTCATAACAACCTGAAAAAAGGAAGGAGGAAAAAATGAAAAATATCGTTGGCTACTTTTGAAAATGAACCAGTATAAACTGTAGTTACCATTTTCGAAGGCAATCAAGATTTTCCAATTGGTAATGTCAGTTTATCCATTTTGGTAATGTCGTAGGCAATAAGTTGTATGGGAAAAGTTCAAAATGAATACCAAGGAAATTTCTTTAGTGGGAAATCTTGACTCTTCGAATTTGAACGCTTTCCCAAAATACTTCTGGGTTTTCAATATATTGAAAAGGCTACAGAAAACGACGGAGGAAAAAAAACTAGCATACTGTTAACAACAGTTTTCCACATCCCACAAGGGTTTCTTCCCGATTGAATCCAAATATACAGGAATACAAAGATCATGTCATGTGCAGCACCTTTGAATTTTGACGTTTGGGAGAGTGCTAACGTTCTTACCGTTTTGACCTCTGTGTACTGTGACAAACCATATTCTCCTCTGAAATAGATGGATGCACATTCGCAGGTTACATAAATATAGGTTACATGAATATAGGTTACACTATTGCATTATTATCAAAAATAAAATTGCAAGAGTTGAACACAAGCCAATTTTTAGACTAGTTAATATGAATATAGACCTTACGCGTTTTTCCTATTAAAACTGCTCAACTACGACATAAGCCATGAGATAAGTTGTAGTCAATAAGTTTTTGAAAAAAAAATACCGACACTATCATCCTCTAGAGGCAAGACTTCTGTCTTATTTATTTCTTATGGCCAAGGGTACGCAAATAACTAAGTGGAAGCGGAGATAGTCTAGTACTCATTATGAAAATAAAAAGGACAATCAATTTGCGATAAGAGTCAGTCAGTACTCAAATACTTACAGAAAAAAAAACAAAACAAAAAAAAACCATTTATTTTGCGCTAACGCTAAGTTGTGATATTACTAAAAAAATAGTTGTAAACAAGCTGCAGTTACGAGGTTTGTGTTGAGAAGCGACGATGTACTACTGCAACAGTGCTACGTTTCTAGTTCATCCTCAATAAAATGCTGTGTAAGTTTTACTTGGTAAAGCTTACTATAGACTTAAACTTTCTAGAGTTAAGAGATCGGCACGGGAAATGAGAATGAAAATAATGAAAATTAAGAATATCATAACTCATATTTTCGTTATTAAAGTGGCATTAATAAGGGTTTTCGTCACTAAATCACAATTTCTAGTCATTCGAGCAAATGTCAGTCTTGTCATCTTTCATTTAAATAGAAATTTACCGTAATAATGACCAATTTCTAAGGAAATGCGATACAATATTGTCTGTGTTCTTATTTGATTATCTATTGTTAAAGACCTACAAAGATGAAAGTTCTCATTTTCTTTTGAATTATGAACTTTCCGAGAACTGATACCTTGTCTATAACCTAGAGTAGGCCTATAACTTTAAAGTGTTCTCCGCAGAATGATATGAAGCTGTAGTGGCACATTTTAAATAAGTATCCGTATACCTTGAAATGCAAAGAGTTTATGCAAATAACTGCGAATAAAACATAATGTGAAATCATGTTTTTTATAACCAATTAATTTACATTTCCACTTACAAAAATACAGTATTTCACAGGTTTTGACAAAAATACTTAAAAATCCTTCTTTTTGGTGACCATTTTGATGGAATTAAACTGTGGGGTTCTTTTGAAGGCGTAGGGGCATTACACTGATATACATGAAGCTGTATTGGGGCTGATATAGCTTATTGGGACGGTGAGAACACTGGTGTAGGGGCATTACACTGATATACATGAAGATAGAGCTTATTGCGCTGGGAGATCACTGTAACATGGGTAACTATAACATCGTCGTGATATGATTGAAAAATTGTTGTAAGCAACTTAAAACTACCAAGTTTCTAGTCCATCTTCAATAAAAAAAAAAGGTTGAGCTTTACAAGTAAAGTATTATGTAGAATTGGCTTTTCTAGAGTTACGCGATCGGCGCGGGAAAAGAGAATGAAAATAATGAAAATGAAGAATATCATAACTCAAATTTTCGTTATTAAAGTGGCAATAATGAGGTTTTTCGTAACTAAATCATAATTTCTAGTCATTTGAGCAAATGTCAGTCTTGTCATCTTTCTTTTAAGTAGAAATTTACCCTAACAATGTCCAATTTCTAAGGAAATGTGATCCAATATTGTCTGTGTTTTTATTTATTAATCTATTGTTAAAGACCTACAAAGATGAAAGTTTTCATTTTCTTTTGAATTATGAACTTTCCGAGAAATGATACCTTGTCTATAACCTAGAATACCGATTTACCAGACGGCAGGTATAGCATTCCAACGATAATGTGATGTTTACAAACAAAGAATGACCTCGGCCTACAGGTAAGAAAGACTTGTTATATACGATTAAAATCTTTTATTTTACGCTGCTTTTTATATACATACTCGATAGCTCAGTGGATACAGCACCGGCGCTTCGTCCATTTTCTTTTAGCAAACGTGGGTTCGAATCTCATATAGAACGATGGGTAATTGTATTTTATTTTACAAATATATTTTGTTTTATCATTTTAGGAAAAAAATGAGAAGAAAGCAGACTCTTTATGATTTTATTCAGATTTATAAGATAATATCGGAAAATCATATACATAATGTGCTATATAGTGGGTTTATGGCCTAAGACAACATTCAAGTCATGAAACATAAAAGATTCGTTTGGCAATGGTTTATATTGAAAATAAAGAATATATCTATTTAAAAAATTAATGTAAAAGGAACAAAAACAAAAAAGTAAAACGCAAATAAGGAAAAAAAATCAAAAACAAAAAACACGGCTGTGTGTGGAATCGAACCCACACAGTTAAAAAAAGAACTCCTTTGATAAGGTCAAGCGCCAACTGTTTAACCATTAGACCACAAACACATGTAATTTCAGACAGTCATACTTACAATATTATCATTGTTTTCATTGCGATAATTGTGATAATTGTGTTTTGATCTGTGTAACCTTTCATTATCAAATGGGTATGGTCTATATTTTTGGCGGGAATCTGATTATCGTTGGAGGACTATAGTTTATGTCCTATAATAATTCTGTGCTTTTGATATCAATTATTTCGACGTCTGGAACTCCTTTTAAATTGGTTTTGTCTACAACTTTAGCCGTTTGGAAAAGGGTTACCTTAATGAAACATGACTTAAAGGTCTGAGAAAAAATTCTTAAACAGTTTGAGTTTATTGGGTTTTTACGCCGTTTTCAACTACCAGGGTCATATCGCGGCGGCTGGAGCACCTACCCATGGATTCCTGTTGTTTCTCAAACCAGTACTACCACAACACCCTTACCGAGCCTCCAGCTGCTCGCCCACTTAGGTTAACGATTTCAAACCCATTGGTGGGTGACAATTTTGTCAGAAAGGGTATTAGCCGCGGCCGGGTATCGAACCCGGGACCTCTCGAATGAGGGTCAGATGCGCTACCAACTGCGCTAAGGCCGCGGCCCTCTTATTTACAGTATTTGGTTTTACATGTAATCGATTAGTAAACGAACAACATTTAGAGAAAGATGTTAATGATTTTTAAAAAGTACCAACCTAGCGCATACAAAATTAAATATCGCTGCTTTTCAACAAAAACTTGAAGGCGTAGTGGGACCCTAACGCTAATCGGACTGGTGAGAACAATGTTATCTGAACAATAACAACAAGATGTGTTTGTGAAACACAAATGTCCCTGAAAAGGCCGTTTCTAGACAGACAGATAGACGGACGGACAGACACGAGTAAAACAATATACCACAATCTTTTCGATACGGGGGATAATATTATCATAATAAAAATCATTTGGAAAAAATACAATTTAACCACCACTTACTGTTCTCTGCCAATGCCGGACATTTTGAACCCTCCAAAAGGTGCAGCAGGTGACAACACGTTGTAACAGTTCACCCTGAAAACCACAATTAATACAGTTACAATTACCCAGTAAGGGCAGAGTAGGAGTAGATCTAGAATCTGAAGGCAGTATCTTTTTCCTTAATATCGTTATTTTGCTCGGATATCGAGGACGAAGCAGAAGTTAGTATTTAAGGACAGTTTTATTGAAACTATCGAAAATGTAAATGCAGCGAACTTTGTTAGAGATATGAAGAAATAATCTATGAATATGCAGATTGATCTAGGCGATCATTGCGTTCTTAATGAACAAAATGCGGATCGGCAAAGCCTTCATGCCCGGATTTTCAATTTTTGTAAGTCTTAGAATTAAGTTAAAAGTTATTAACAAATTTATTGTTTATTTACCAGACAGATCCGGCACGGACACGACTAGTAAATGTCAAAGCCGTATCCATATCCTTAGTAAAACAGGCCGCCGCTAGACCGTAGTCTGTCTCGTTGGCACGTGCGATAACCTCATCAATGTCCTTGAACTTGATAATCTGCTGGACCGGTCCAAATATCTGAAGCGGGATAAAAATGTGAAACATAAATCGAAATGAAATAGTAAGGTTGGAAAAATAGACCATCTATACGATTACCTGACTTCGGCTTTACCAGGAAATATACGCGCGAAAAGTCGCGATTTAGGCCTACGTTGTCCGACAAGTTGGGATAAGTTTTTTATGAATGACTTTCATTCCCCTAAAAGCTGAACGTAAACTTTTAAACGAAATTGCCAACAATACAAGTTTGTGAATTCGCAAGGAAAGTGAACGGATCTTTAATTCTTACCTAATGGAGATTGTAAACGCGAAAACAACTCCTTTCATTATAATGTACAATTGAATAAGATATTGTTCGGAAAAAAGGTTAAAGGAAATGTATTTTAAATGAAAGGGTATGACAAGTGTTTTCTACGTCGTACATATATTGCTAATCTTTCTTGTAAAAGAAATATACAAATAATTCATTATTGCTTATACGAATTGTCTGTCTTTCCATTAGATGCAACATTTTTCATAAGACAAATTTCAGACTGGTATAAAATGAAAGATGTAGCAGATGATAAATTAAATACATGTATGCTCATAGCGTAGAAAACACAGAGCGAGAGGAAGAAAATGCTGATCATCTATGATCAGCATTTTCTTCATTTCTCTCTACGTTTTACGAAACTTATACTGTTATGCATGACAAAGCCAGTTACTGTTCGATAGAAAGGTTAATAAAGTGTTTTGGCACAGGTGTTTTCATACCAATAAAGTAATTAAGAGAGAGTTTATAAGTTGGATAATTAAGACGAAGCAATCCCTGATTCTGGTGTCATTTACCTTTTCCAGACGCCGTGCTTTTTATTTGATACAGAATCTATATTTATGTACCATAATGTATGTGCAAAATGACAAGAACTCATGATAATGTCACCAGCCACCATAATTTAACCCATTACCAGACGATAAAATTTTCGACTTGTCCAAATTAAAATGTGTTGCAGACACTCAGACTTTCAAGTGAAGAAATGTTACATCTTTTGGTCATTCAGGGCAGAAATCATTGCTGGAAATGAAGAAATTGCTTGTCACAAGCAATTAAGTACTTCATTTTCCACAATATTTAAACCTTTGACTAGTATTTCTATGTCTAAGAAAGGGATGCTTGTCTTCTGTAATGATATTCGATGTGGAAACGAATTTAATAATTGTTTGGGAAATGATAAATGTCGATCCTCGTTTATATTAACCCTTTTCTGAACATCAGTTGTTTGGAGAAATGGTTAAATCTGAGGTGCGTTCTTTAGAGCGAGATTTTTAAAGATTTCTTAAGATGTTTTTGATACAGCGTTTTTGAGACCGAGATTTTAAGCGAGGTGTTCCGAAAGTGCCATACTTCATACAAATGACGTCATCATGACGTCATTTGTATGAAGTATGGAACATTCGGAACTCTGCGGTTTATGAATCATGGAGCATTCGGAACAACTCGGTCAATTCTATCCCATACAGATTCTACATAATTTACCGAGGGGTTCCGAAAGAAGTATAGAGCAATGGCGGCTCCCAGTGATCGTCTTAAAAATCTTGCTCAAAAGAGCGATTTATCCTAAAACATCTTAAGAAATCTCAAGATATCTCAAGAAATCTCGCTCTAAAGAACGCGGCTCTGATGTCTGTGACATCTTTGAATTTGGACGGGTCTAAACTTTTGCCGTTTGGGAAAGGGTTAAATGGCTAATAAATAACCCACCTCTTCGCGTCCAATCCTCATCTTCTCCGTGACGTTAGAAAACACTGTAGGTTGTACAAAATAGCCCGTATCTCCCAACCTATCACCCCCACATTCTAACTTGGCTCCGTCCTTTTTACCGCTCTCGATCATTTCTAAGATCTTTGTGAATTGTTCTTCGCTAACCTGAAAATTGAACAAAGTATAGGTCTCGGTAAATGACTTAGCAGAGCATCTCGAGCGATTATCCAACAATGCTTTGCCAGGTCATTTATCACGAGCTAAAATATTTTGTCAACTTGTATCTGTTTGCAAACATATCTTATTGGCACGTTGCTTTGTGAAGGTCAGCAAGAATAAATGAACAATCTCACAGAGGGAAATCTCGTGACACAGCAAGTTCAGAAAATCGTCAATACTTTTGTTAATACTTGGCCAGTTTGAATTCGGTTTGAAACAGAGAAGGTAGATAACGGACATAAATTATTTGGATTTCGTAGATTATTTAAAAAAAGTCGGTCGTTAATAACTTTTTTTATCAACTGACTTTTAGAAGATTCCATGCATTCAGCATAAGCCTATGTCTGGCGTTTTTCCAGCATTGTATGCTTAAAACTTTTTTCAAATGGGCTATATCATTGAATTATTGAAAGATATCGAAACTATTGTGTCACGTGATACCCCGCCACGAGTCTTGGGACTATCTTTGTCTTCTCTACTTTCGAGTCAGACAAGGTAAGAGAATTGTCTGTTATTAATTTAGTTTGGTAGTATACGATTCTAGCAATATTCTTCTATACGTGAACATGTATCTTTAGTTTCAGGGAAACATACATTTCATAGATAGCAGGGTTTCTCACGTTGAACACAATTGAAATTATGATTATTCTTCCATAAAAATGTAATGTACTTTCGGATATCAGAACCAGGATAGTGCCGTTGTATGAATGGAAATCCTGAAATAGATCATACGACTCAATTTTTCCGTATGTTCATAACTTAAAATCTACCCACGTACCTGAGGTCCGGATTCGAATGTGTGGTCATACGGATCGCCGACTGACTTTGCTTTAGCGCGTGCGACAGCCTTCTTTACGTATTCGTCGTAAATGTCTTCATGTACGTACGTACGTGACCCGGCAGTGCACACTTGACCCATGTTGAAGAATAAAGCTTGGTGAGACCATTCTACTGCATAATCCACTGAAAATGTAAACATAAATATGAAAATACTTGTAGACTGAAAATGTTAACATATTTATGTGAAAAAATATAAATATTCGTTATAAATGTATCGTGTACATACGTTCGTAACCCGGCAGTGCATACTTGACCCATGTTGAAGAACAAGGCTTGGTGAGACCATTCTACAGCATAATCCACTGTAAATGTAAACATATTTTTGTAGTTAAAAAATTAATATTCGTCTTAAATGGATCTGTCCCATGCTGCAGAATAGCGCCCACTGAGAGCACTCTATGGCATAATCCAATTAAGGTAGTGGCACAAATATGGGAGATATGAAATATAAAGTCGTAGGTACACATCGAGCATTACGGCGAACCACCTAACCCTTTCCAAGAAGCCTAAAACCTGGATGTGGTTAAATATTTGATCTAATATATATGATCTAATATTTAGATACTTACATGATTATCAATTTAAGTCATTTTCAGTATTATTATGATTATTTTATGTGATCTGGAGTCTATAAGTGGCCCAACACAATGCTAAAAACCAACTTTTGCGGTTATTTTTTTAACAGGCCTGGGAATGGCATTTGATCTATAAGGTTAATGCACCAACACCACGTAGGTCATATACCAGTTTTTGCCCTTATAGAATACAACTAGCCTACAACAGATCGATAGTTTAATGATTTATAACAAGATGTCTTCCACAAAAAGACATTTAATAAACTGAGAAACCTTAATATATTTGAAGGTCATTCTATTTAGCAGAGTCTTTGGCAGGCATCATTTTATTCAATTAAGTATCGTATAGACACAACAGGTACAATGAATGCGAAATTACTGGAAGATTTGTTTATTATACATACTACAATACCACTGGTGGTGAACTCGGCCAAAGCGTGGGACGTTTTTTTGCGATCATAGTATTCCGTCGGTGTTGTTATAAAATATCGTAACTACGGCTTCGATAAAGCCGTAGTTACGAGATTTTATAACAACACAGACGGTTTGTCAATACATATCGGTAAACCCGGTCTATTTTTAGAACAAATTCCTTGTTAATAGAAAAACTATCCAATCAGATCTTTGAACTCACATTTAAACGCAAAATATCTGTACCTTGTTGTAGCGGAAAACGTCCCTCGCTTTGGTCGAGTTCGCCACCAGTGACTACAATACGTTCAAAATTAAACGAGAATTGTTACAGTTGTTTTGAAAAATCAAAACAACTCTCGCGATTCTCGTTTAATTTTGAACGTATGATACAGAAGACTGCATCGATTCCATTCCTAGGGTATTTGTTCACATGCTGGCATAAATCACTGCAACCTATGCGACTTAAATGGCGTCACGATCCGTTTTTGGGATGGAGATAAATTATAGGCAAATATCCATTGATCATGGTCGATAGTTTACAAAGGAGAAAATTGTAAACATGTAGGCTACCATAATATATCTTAACCGTACCATACATATATCTGGATGCTTTACGTCGTCGCTTTTAAACGAAAACATCGTAACTGCAGCTTAGAACAAGCTGCAGTTACGAGGTTTTTGTTGAAAAGCGACGACATGTAAAGATTTACTCACGGTCCGCGTCTTTAAATATAACGACTGGACTCTTGCCACCAAGCTCGAGCGTCACACGTTTTAGGTTCGAATCTGCTGCTGCCTTCATAATTATCTTACCCACCTGTGAAATCAGAAAAACGTGTTTGAAAGAAAAAAAACATAATTATAGATCTAAGAAATTTACAAACGAATTTTGAAAATAAATCAACAAATTTAATATTTTAAGGCGCCAGACTTGCACATGGATAACTGATATATAGATCTACTTGCATGCGTTTTTATTCACTGCTCAAAATAATTAAAAAAAATGTAGGCGCTACACAATGTCGGTTTTTAATAGCTCGTTATTTGTGTCCGTACATACCAAATTAAATCCCCATTGTCGAAATATAAAATACATGTATTTACTAATTAGCTAAAACAGTTATCATATTTTTTTTATGTTTTTTTTAAATAGCAAACTAATATAACGCTATCTAAATGTCTTACATCTGTGGATCCAGTAAACGCCACTTTATTGACACCCGGATGTGACGTCAGAGCACCACCAGCCGTCGGTCCGTAACCAGGGACAACGTTTACGACACCGGGAGGGAAACCAGCCTGAAACAGAGGAACACAATACGATAGATGAGCAGGATATTGAAATGGGGGTAGATCGTCGGTACATTTGAAGTAGCATTTTGCCGGTGAGTTTAGGGATTGCATAGTCAGCTAAAACGAGTTAAGTTGCACAATTACGAGAAATACCTGTCCCATGAACCTAAGAAGCTATGTTTGTACAATTATATTGATGAATCGTCTTTAACATAATGTCATAGGGGTGGTCAAATAAAAATAATAACAAAACCCTATATATCTGATGAAATATGTGAGAGTGATGTCTCGATAAGTCGGAAAATGGGTAAAAAACAGCTGTCCAACCTCGGGGGTGGTCCAGTTCATCACTTTTGTACGGAGAGTACATATATAATACATATACAGTATACGTAGTATCCCAACCAGTAGCTTTTCCAAATTGTTTTTAGTGGTAAAATATAGAAATTTAAGATAAATGCATTTTTCTGCGAACAATTATGCATATGTCCCATGGTCTGGTGTGAATTACGTTATTTAGTTTTACACACATCCTAAAACGAAACCATGCTTTGAATACATGATATTAAATATCATTTATAAATAGTCAACAGCATGTGCAAACACATTGTATTACTCTTGAAGGTAGCAGTAGATTGTAGTAAGTCACACTTTGCAATGAAGGAAGCTACCCCGTTCAAGGAGCAGTAAATGTGAATTACGTTAATGCTCTTTAAAATTTCACACAATCAATGGTTAAGTTAAATACAAATTTAGGCATGTACCTACACATGACTGTGTAGATTACATAAACCAAGAAGAACATTTCTCTTCAGAATTATTACCTGTGGAATTTTATTGTATGTTTAAAATTGTGAATTACGTGTCTGTGGATTACGTTACATCATTTTACGTTCCATAAAATACTTAAGGGGGAATGCTCCAGTTTCCTAATTTTTTTCCCAATAATAGAATTTATCTATGTTTTGTATGTTGAAATTACATGTTATTACCAATGAAAAATAAAATAAAAATGGATGGTCAGCGATCTTGTTTGAATTTTATAGGCATTCGTATCACATACCCCTACAGCGAAAAAATGCATAATTTCTTGCACCTGTCCAAGGTCACTAAAATGCTAATAAAATGCTGTATATTCATCGTTTCGTTCCGAAAACGGATTTAAAGTATCGTCTTACATTTAATAAGAACAGAAAACCCAAAATATGTGATATTTTAAACGCGTAAATGTATAAAACAGCATGCTCACGTGTTCGGTTAGATCAACAAAGCGGGAGTGTTTTATGTCAAAATTTGCATATTTATGGAAATATTTCAAGTTCTACATAATAGCATTTGATAAAACTCCCTCATTGTATTAAGCAACATGTCCTGGTAATGATTCAAAAAGAAAATGTATAGATTAGCGCACTTATTAGAGAATTACAGCAATTTTTATCAGCTACACATGAATAAAATGACGCAAAACAGTGGTAACTGCATACACACTTACGACTGTCTTGCTCTAAATAATCGATTTCCATCTTGAGGAAATCAGTTTCGCATAATAGATACACTTTTACTGTCGAAAATGGTAAATTGTAATGGTGTGTTATATTATTGAAAATATGGTAGCGAAACATATTGGTACGAAACATTTAATTTACTACAGTAATGACCGAGTGTTCCGAAAAACTGGAGCATTCCCCCTTAATTCATTAAATGTCGCAAAATTAGAAACACTCGGGTCATGTTTTAGAATCTTTATTAAATTCAAGTAGTTAATTGATAGTAAAACCGAAATATGTCAATGAGAAAAATCTAAGGCCTAAACTATAGTGGGACATTTTTCGTTCGTAATTGTGCAACTTAACTCGTTTTAGCTAAGTATTCTAAAGTTGGAGTGTGCTTGTTTTCCATGCTGTATAGATTTCTTTTATTTTTTGTCTAGGGATTAAGTATCTAGTATCATTCTAGTATCATTAATGACACGCCTATTTCAATAATTACAAAGCAAAATCACTCTAAATACCAAATGTCTGTGTAGATCGACACAATAGGTACACGTTTTAATTCTATATTTATGTCAAAATAAATTAAACATGCAAATCTGACCCCTGACATTAGATATGGTATTCATTTATAGAATTCCATGAGAGAAATATGTCATCACATAACACGTTAAGGGGTGAAACCTTAAGTTAATTAACACGGTGGGTAGACGATTTCTCGGTGCGAACGCTTCCCAAAAGTCACGTGGGGGTAGGGTTACCCACCATGATTAATACCGCAAACAAATATAGACTATAGCAAAGCGAGTCTTTTTCAAGTTTCTTTTTTTACTCTCTCCAAATACAAGACCTAGTTTTGACGTACCCAAAAGATAGGGCTTTGGAAAACATTGAGACAACAGAAGAAAATGTTGATAATCAGTATTTTCTCCTTATGTCTCAATATTTTCTAAGCTGCACTATACACAAATAAGATCTTTATTAAACATAGGCCTATATTTAATTGTCTGTATAGCAGCTTTCAATTTAGAACAATTCAAATATTTGCAATTTTGGAAATGATTAAAGGCAGAATAACACTTAACATCTTGCAAATTTTCCAAGAACTTCGTACAAAAAAAATAAATATATGTTATTAAAATATGGTCTTTAAATGGCATATTTGCCAAATCTTAGCTTTCTACCTAGTGTATTGGCTTAGATGTCGACGGATTTAAAACCCCATGATTTGTTGTCCCGGGGATAATATTTACAATAATGGAACATATGTGGTTTTAAATTGTCAACATCCTAGCCAATACACAAGATAGAAAGCTAAGATTTGGCATAGATGCAATTTAAAGGCCATATTTTCATAATACATATTTATTTTGTACGAAGTTCTCGGAAAATTTGTATGATTTTAAGTGCCATTCCCCCTTTAAATAAAATAAGGAAAAATGACAACTCGGACTCAAGCTGTAGGCCTAGTTACCATTTTCTCGTGTTAATCTGACAGATCAAAATGCACTTATTGGGTGGTGGGAATGTCAAATTAAATCATTGAATCATTTTCTCTCGATGTTTTCTATATAATTGTTCTATCTAACCTACTAAGAACATTATTTATTATGTCGTTTGTATCAATTTTGGATCGATCCATGATTTTGTCGTCTGGGAAAATGCAACCCCTTTCCCAAACGACATTTTAAGGTTGTCAGTTTATAGTCAGGAGATGTGTAGACGTCCAAATGTAGCGTAGAAAACCTACAGAGAAAAGGAGGAAATTTTCAGCATTTCGTCTCTTCTTTTCAAGGTTTCCTAAACTAGCGCTCAGTAGGGTTGCTTAAAGTAGTGTAAAAATTGAAACTTTATATTCGTATTGCCACTTAGTTGATGTCATACACACATTTTTATGATTCTGGAAATAATTATACCACCCAAATTCAATTTGGGGGGTATATAGGAGTCAGGTTGTCGGTCTGTTGGTCTGTTGGTCTGTCTGTCTGTTGGTCTGTCTGTCTGTTGGTCCGTCTGTTGGTTTTTTCTTTAAAAATCATCTCCTCCTCAACCACTCAGCCGATTCTTACCAAACTTGGCAGGAATGTTCCTTGGGTGACCCTTTTCAAAACTTGTTCGTGAAATTTTGATTCGTCAAAAATTGTGGGCGTGGCAGGGCGGGGCTTATCGGACTTAGAGAAATCATGTGAAAAATCTTTAAAAATCATTTATCAGGCCAATTTAAACCAGACTTGGCAGGAATGACTCTTGAGTGATTGTATTCAATGTATGCTCATGATTTTTTCATTCGTCAAAAAATGTGGGCGTGGCAGGGCGGGGCTTATCCGACTTCAAGAAATCGTTAGATAATTCTTCAAAAATCTTCTCCTCCCAAACCACTGGGCCAATTCTTACCAAACTTGGCAGGAATGTTCCTTGGGTGACTCTTTTCAAAACTTGTTCGTGAATTTTTGATTCGTCAAAAATTGTGGGCGTGGCAGGGTGGGGCTTATCGGACTTAGAGAAATCATGTGAAAAATCTTTAAAAATCAATTATCTGGACAATTTGAACCAAACTGGGCAGGAATGACCCTTGAGTGATTGTATTCAATTTATGTTCATGATTTTTTCATTCGTCAAAAAATGTGGGCGTGGCAGGGCGGGGCTTATCCAACTTCGAGAAAATCATTAGATAATTCTTCAAAAATCTTCTCCTCCTTAACCACTGGGCCAATTCTTACCAAACTTGGCAGGAATGTTCCTTGGGTGACTCTTTTCAAAACTTGTTCGTGAATTTTTGATTCATCAAAAATTGTGGGCGTGGCAGGGCGGGGCTTTTCGGACTTAGAGAAATCATGTGAAAAATCTTAAAAAATCAATTATCTGGCCAATTTGAACCAAACTTGGCACTTATGTCCCTTGAGTGATTGTATTCAATGTATGTTCACGAATTTTTGATTCGTCAAAAAAATGTGGGCGTGGCAGGGCGGGGCTTAGCCAACTTCAAGAAAATCGTTAGATAATTCTTCAAAAAACTTCTCCTCCTTAACCACTGGGCCAATTCTTACCAAACTTAGCATGAATGTTCCTTGGGTGACTCTTTTCAAAACTTGTTCGTGAATTTTTGATTTGTCAAAAATTGTGGGCGTGGCAGGGTGAGGCTTTTTGGACTTAGAGAAATCATGTGAAAAATCTTTAAAAATCAATTATTTGACCATTTTGAACTAAACTTGGCACTAATGTCCCTTGAGTGATTGTATTCAATGTATGTTCATGAATTTTTGATTCGCCAAAAAATGTGGGCGTGGCAGGACGGGGCTTAGCCGACTTAGAGAAATCTTCAGATAATTCTTCAAAAATCTTCTCCTCCTTAACCACTGAGCCAATTCTTACCGAACTTGGCAGGAATGTTCCTTGGGTGACTCTTTTCAAAATGTGTTAGTGAATTTTGATTTGCAAAAAATGTGGTAATGGCAGGGCAGGGCTTATCAGACTTAACGAAATCATGAGAAAATTCTGTAAAAAAGCAATTTGAACCAAATCTTACAGGAATGTTTCTTGATTGACTGTCTTCAATACATGGTTGTGAATTTTTGGTTTATTGAAAAATATGGGCATGGCAGGGCAAGCTTGGGGATTGTTAAATGAGTTATGTCCTTTTGTTGAAAATTGGTATTTTTTGCAACATTTACATGTGTTGTTTGGTCTGTGGATTTTTGTTAGCTCTATTTCCCAATTAATCATGCAGCTCGCAGTTCAAATGAAATAAACTTCTCAAAATGCACAAAAACTGCGCTTTTGGGGGGTATGATCACTTTCAGTGATATTCTAGTTTCGATTGTAGGATTGTGAAAAATCTCTTGTTACGGTTATTTAATTTATTGACACTTTAAAGTAGTAAGGAAATGCGAATTGTGTTTTTGTAAACTACATAGTTTACACATTTAAGATAACAATAAAACAATTCCGGTTGTTTTCCGATGCCTAGTTTTGGAGAAATTAGGTCCCAAAGTGGTGATATTTTACCTGTAAAATTTTCCGATAATCATAATTCCTCTAACAGTCGCTTAACTACGATAGGTATGCGTGACGTCAAAAAATGGATTCCGATGATCACGGCTTTACATGTTATGATACCGCGTCAAATTGTTTTGAAGAAAACAGAGAATTTGACCCACCATTCAGCTCAAGAATATTTCGTAAAGATTTCTTAGACGAGTAAGAACGAAATAACAGAGGTAGTTTTGGAAAACACACAACTTGTATTAGTGTTACAACTCGCAAAAATCGTAAATTTATAGCGATAAAAATCGTCAAGAGGCAAGCGTTTTTTAAGGAAAAGAAAATTAACATTCAGCCGATCGTGTGACTGCCACACGTCAATAATCACATTTACAATGAGATTAACACATCGACGCGTGTCACATGATAATGGCAATTACGCATGTAGACAAGTTGTGATAATCCAGTTTGATTGACGATAGGGCGTGTCAGATAGTTAAGAAAGATTCCGATTGGATATTTGGCATAATCTATGAAAGTAGGCGTGACAATTTGAATTAACTAGATTCGGCCGTATGAAAAGCGATCGATTTGTCTAAAAAGCATAATTTCATTTTGTTTTCTTTGATATTTGATTAGCAGAGATAAGCTTTTACGGTAATATGAAATGTTATCTGTCGATGATAGATGTAAATTCCAGTTTTTGTGGGATTTAAATGTTAGACCATTCGCTGTTTGCTTTTATGCATTCGAATCCCGAAAAAATAAATGAAAAAGATTCGGAAACTCTACATTCATTGGGCTCTATTTATCATTCTAAGGAAAATACGGATAGAAAAGAAATATTTTCAGAGCTATATTGCACATTGCACAAGAAAATCTATTTTGTTGTCTGCGACAGCTTTCAAAGTAGAACAGTCTAAATATTTGCCATTTCTTCTTTTCCCAGTATGTTTCTCTCCTGTATCAAGGATCTACGCAAATTTAATTTTTGTTTACCGAAACTTGATCATATTCTGCAGATTTCAAAATTTAGAAATCTTTAACTCCATTATTAGGGGAAATGCTTGGAGAAATGGTTTAACCATCAAATCTAAAAATTACTTTTTTTGAAAATGATCATCTTGATTTAAACATATTTTATTGCCATAAACATATCAAATTTTTACAAAACATACATTTTATATGATTTTTTACAAACAGTTAGGCAAAAGGGTTTGGCCACAAGTTCTGACAACTTAGAAACGGCCGTTCCCTTTTGAAACTTACAATAATCAGTCTTCAAAAACATCAGTATTCAAATTTTCTTAATTATGATTATCAAGTCATAGACATGAAGACAGTTTTGTTCCAGTTATAGAATAGAAATCTAACATGGCAATTAATATCAAAATCTAGAAAAAAGAAAAATGAGCGGATTAGGTCAGTCAGTGTTCGAAAGGGATAAGGGTTGTATCTACTTTTGCTACTACCAAGCATTATCCATCAAACCTTTTAGTTTCTTTTATGAACTTTTGGACGAATTTAAAAATGATAGAATTTTCCTCATAATTCCTCATAATTCAAGGTTTCAGACCCAAACAGCAGTATTCTTATAGAGAGCGGGTGAAATTGGCGTAAACCGTGAAATAATGTTAAACGTGGTTCTACAAAGTTTTGGCATTTAAAAAAATAGTGATCAGCATCTTCTTCTTCTTCCCTTTCCTTACCACATAATGGACATTCACATTTCATTTTTTGATGCCAAGATTGATTATTCTAATGCGTTTTAATGTTCGCAGTTTTTTTAATTGACGCTGATAAGCCAAATAGCCCATCTCTATAAAAGTTGAGACGGAAATAACACATTCCATTTACATGTGAACTTTGGTTAAATCCCATGATTCAATTTTAAGAAGAAAAAATATATTCCTCGTGAACGGCGCAATACTTTGGCTTCAAATGTTCGAATTCTTCACAAGAAAATATGCTTTTTCTGATAAAAAAATTAAAGTAACATTTATGAGAAAATATCTATGGGATGTCTCTTCACCGCATTTTATTTTGGAAGGAATGAAAATGTTATAAATGTTGCGGGAGGCGGTTTCTCTCATTGATTTCTAGTTTTTATTTATATCTGCAATTATGAAACATACGCACGAAAGGATTGGCTCAAACCACTATAGAATTATTTTTTTCTTCGTGAAAAAATTGAGATAATATTCTCACGATTATCGCGAAATATACAATTCTGTGAATAGCCTTTATTACAGATAGTTCATTCCCATAAATGTCTCCATGCTTCCCTCCAAAACCGTGTAAGTGCATCTTTAAGAAAGCTGTAGTTACGGGGATTATAATTATGAAAACAACGATTTTCAGTAACAAGCCTGACTTCATTCACAACGTGTCTCGTTACAAGCGAGTGGGTGTCACTATTATTGTTTGAAAAATATTGAGACAAAAGGAGAAAATGCTGATTTTCAGAATATTCTCCTTTTGTATTAATGTTTTCATAAGCCCTTTTCTTTGGGACATCCAAACCAGGTCAAACCCATTCCCAAACGACAAAAAATAACCAGTCCAATTAGAAAGGAGATGCAGACGACAAAATAAAAGTTATAAAAGAAGAAAATAATTATGTTAATAACTGCTTAGAAATTATTGAGACAAGAGGAGAAAATGCTGATGATCAGCATTTTCTTCTTTTGTATTATTATTGTTATGTTTTCCCAAACCTTTTCTAATGTTAGACGTCAAAAAAAGTCACTTTTTGGGATGGGTTAAGAAGACGACCAAAACAGCGAATTAAAAGCTACATGTATGTTGACAATAGAGCCATTTGTGTGGAATATAAGACAGAAAAAATAAAGGAACCACCAGGAGAAAATGATGACCTCCAGCATTTTCTTCTTTTCTCTAAATAGTTTTCAAGCCTTTTTTTCATCTTGAAGTCGACAGGGGCGCGATATCAGAAATGGCCAATGAAACGGAATCTAGTTATGAATTTGATTCCTTTTTCATGTACGATAACACATTGAGACAATCAACCTCACAATGTTCTCGAATTGTACAACCTTTGGCGCGATATTTCACTCCAACAACCTTGCTTCATTTTTAGCAATCACGATTTTATTCACAACGTATTCGGTTTCATTTTATCGTCCTACGATGATCGAAGGAGTTAGGAACGGTCTATGTATTAAGGTAGAAAACCCATAATGGAAAAAAAAAAAAAAAAAAAAAAAAAAAAAAAAAAAAAAAACACACACACACACATTTTCATTTCGTAAATAAACTTACCTGACAGTACTATATGGATTTTCCTTTTCGGTAGTTTCTCTAATTCGCTCCATTTCCGGAAGTAAAAATTTTTTATCTCCCTTGAATACTCCCGGAGCATGCGTTTACTTCAGTTTCTTTTTTTCGGCGACCGAGTCGGGTCGTGTTTTTCTATTCAACGCTCCGAATTATGGCTGAACTTGAAGTTCAAATGGCTAAGGAGAATGGAGAGAGTACCGCTCTCGCCCCAGATACGCGTCTAGACGACATGGAAAGAAAATGGAATGAAAAATTCGCGAGTTTAGACAGCAAAATGGATGCCTTTTTCACACGTGTTCTGGAACGTTCGCGTTCGCCACAAAGGCGTTCGTCGTCAGCTTTGACACAAAGTCAAAAGCATAAACGTAGAAACAGACTCTCAGACTCCGAGTCTTCAGATAGTACACAGGACGACGTGGTCTCTATTCGTGCAGGTGGTAAGTTTTCCGAGAGTGACAGTGAATCTGACGTCAACAACAACAGTTCCAATATGTTTTCTGGGCAAACATTTGGACACGAAGAATTGCCAGAGACATCTCAGAAGTGCCTTTTTGACATTTTTGGAGAAGATGCAGTGGTCAAAAAGTCTGTCAAAAGAGATGGCATAAACATTGACAAATCTCAATTGGAAGTGTTAGAAAATGGGTTTAGATCCAAAAATCCCAATGAATTGACCGCTTTTTCGGAAGACTACATTGATCTTTTTCCTGTCAGTGAGGAGACTGAGAAATCCCTGGAAGTACCTTCCTTAGACCCTCTTGTAGAGACCTGTCTGTTGAACCGTCATGGGGAAAAGGCCTCTTTCAAGAAGAATAAGGGTAAATCCTTGTTCTCACAGCCCTGTAAAATGGTAGAGAAGATTGCATATAAGGGACAACAAGCCTCGAGACTTGGGATTGTCATGCAGTTATACATGCAGCAAAGTCTTGGGAATCTGGTAGAGTTCTTAAATTCAAGTGACTTTGACGGTAAAGAGAAAGCTGTTCAGCATGTAAAAGACATTTTTGCTATGTCAACAAAAGGACTTGATCAAATCAGCCGGTCTGGTGCGTTTCATCACATCGTTCGTCGCACTGTAGCAATGACTGATACTGCGTTATGTGATCTTTCTGACTCAAAAGACTTCTCAAATTTACCGCTGTCTGGTGAAGGCGTGTTTGGGTCCGATTTGGAGGTTCTGCTTAAGTCGCGCAAAGAAAAGAAAAAGCAGCTAAAAAGAAAAAACTTTCTCCAGATAGACCTTTAGATGCCAAACGGCTTTACAATAATTCGTACAATAATTCGTCTTCAACACAGTCGAAATCGTCTTGGGGAGGTTTTCGGATTCCAAAAACACCAGGAGACAATGATAGATCCAGATCTAACTCAAATCAGTCAAGCTGGAATAGAAATGGCCGATCAAGATCTTCAGACTACTCTGGGAGAAGAAATTCCTCTTCAAGGGGAAAGTTGGCAAAGCCAGCTAGTCAATGACAAGGTGAGCACAATTGCAAAATGTCCTCAGATACCTGTTGGAGGCCGCCTTTCAAATTTTCTAGACCAGTGGAAACAAATTACATCAGACAAATGGGTATTGGACCTGATTCGAGAGGGTTACAAGCTGGAGTTCCAGGAATTTCCTTGTTTCTCAGGAATCAAGGAAACAAAAGTACCCTCTCATCAGGTGCCCATCATAGAAGAAGAAATAAAGAGTCTTTTAACAAAAAATGCAATAGAGATGGTCGATCCTTCAAATGTACAAAAAGGTTTCTACAGCACATTGTTTTTAGTCCCCAAAAAGAACGGGGAAATGCGGCCTGTGATAAATTTGAAACCTCTGAACAGGTATCTGAGAAAAATTCATTTCAAAATGGACACTATGTCGAAAGTTTTGAACTTAGTCCAAAAAGGAGACTTCGGAATAAATTTGGATCTGAAGGATGGGTATTTCCATCTGAAAATTTTCAAAAAGCATCGGAAATACCTAAGGTTCTGTTTTCAAAAGAAAAATTACCAATTTCGAGCCATGTGTTTCGGTCCAACGGTAGCACCAAGGGTTTTTTCCAACTCTAATTTAAAAGCTGATTCAGACGATAAAAAAGTTGTTGTCAAAGAAAGGAGTTGTGTACAATAAAGCTCAGAAACTAGTGAGACAAAGGGAAGATATTGTTCGTCAGCAATTTCTTCTATCCCCTAATGATTCCCAAAGCCCTTTCTAAAAAAAGGGTCAAGATGCTTAGAAAGGGCATGTAAATGTCTTTCTACACTTTGAAATTTAAGATATAGACCTTCTACGTCATTTCATTCTGTTAGAAGTTTATATTAAATGATTCCAGAATAGTAAATATTAAAGGCACCTTGGTGAGCTTAACCTTTTCCCAAAGAAGACCTGGTTTCGGTGTCCCTATTAGAAAAGACTATGGAAAACATTGAGGCAAAAGAAGAAAATGCTGATAACCAGCATTTTCTACTTTTGCCTCAATACTTTCTGGGCCTTTTTGCACACAGATTCCTTCTATACCAATATCAGTGTTGTCGTCTGATTTTTGACGTTTAGGAAAGGGTTAATTAAAGACCAATTTCTATTCCAAGTAAGATAAAATTAGTTTGTTTCAAGGAATGACGACTTGTGGAACAAAATGACGCGTTTTGAATCATACATGTGGAGAAACGCGTGGCACAATAGTATATATATTTTTTTATTTTCAATACTTTTGTAATAATATATGGACCTATTGGAGAAAGATTTGAAAGCGGAGAAGTTGGGAAAACGCCTGGGATTTGTCGAATGTATAGTCCTCCGAGACATCGGTCAAATGAATGTACGGAAGTGAGCATAAAACTAATGCTATGTTAGTTCAGTCATTAAAGATATAGCCTACGTGTCGCAAAATGTAACAATTCGTGACTTGCTGATGTCCTGAACCCCAACGAATGGTATATCTAGAGCATAAATATGTGATTTCTTAAATAAACTAAAAATATAAACACAGCAATAGAATTAACGATTGGACCCTTCAGAATGTCGTCGCTTTTCAGCAAAATAAACCCCAAACAAACAAACAAACAAACAAAACAAAAAAAGTAACTGCGGCTTGTTTTAAGCTGCAGTTACGTGTTTTTTGTTGAAAAGCATCGATGTTCTCGCATTACCTCTTTTATCAGCTGGGCAGTATATAAAGCAGTCAATGGGGTCTGTTCTGCTGGCTTGAGAACCACAGTGTTGCCGCAGGCTAGAGCCGGCGCGATCTTCCAGGCGAACATCAGCAACGGGAAATTCCACTGCAAATACAATAGAAAAAAATAAGTTTTAATCACTTTTCAACAAAACCATCGTAACTGCAGCTTTAAACACGCTGCAGTTACGAGTATTTCGTTGAAAAGCAGTTATTTATCCATTCACGTACATAAGCATTTGTGTGGCCTTACAATTGGCATCAGCATAAAATATTGCCATTTGAGAGAGGAATTGGGGTATCACATCTATCATTAGTGCACCATGTAACTGCGGGCGTGTTCCATGGCAGCGGTGATTTCCGCGCATCATCCGTAGCAACGGAAATTGACAAGGGATACCCTCGTCAATTTCCGTTGTCACGGATGACGCCCGAAGTTACACGAAGTGCTTGGCATCTAATGATTGATGGAATATCTTAAGTTGTGCAAGACAACATGTTTAACGATTTCGAATAGAATGCCTTGGCAGACGACACTTTGTCTTTACTGGAAGTTACATAGTTGAGTAAGTTATAGCAGAGACAACCGTTGGGGTAAAAGGAGATTGTCATTTTGTCATAGGGGAGACCGGGGCTATTTCGGCCCCGGGGTAAGTTCGGCTAGTGGCTCTTTTGAGCCTGTCGACAGAGATAGAGAGCTCTGACCCGGATTTTAATGTCTCTCATGACGAAAGCTTTTCGCAGAAGGTTTTTGGTCGAATTTAATACAAAAACATAGAATTTAGAACACGATTCTGATTTTTAGACACTTTCAGTATTTTTCCACATTTATGTAAGTTTTACTTTATAGTAATATGCGCCAGGATTCAGATTTCATATTTGTATATTTATGAAGAAAATTAACTCCTCTTTCATATTAAAACTAAAGATTAAGTGTTCATGTTATCTAAAAGAAGATATGGCGTGATGTTGACACCAAGTCTGTCTGGGGCTAGTTCGGCCTTTGGGGTTGGGGCAAGTTCGGCCACCACCAAACTTGCCCATGAATAAAAAGAATAATCGCTCTTAGAATTGCCATTTCTTGACGACTCCGAATATATCAATTGTTCAGACCTAAGTAGTAAAGGAGGCTAGACTAGGGACAGGATTTCTGTCCCCAGTCTAGCCTCCCAGAGAGATCTGTAGGGCAGTCTGGGGACAAGATAGACAAAGAACGTTCTTTGTCTATCTTGTCCTTATACTACTCCGCCAGGCATTTTCTTACGCATATTGGACCATTTTTTGGCCCAGTTGAAGGGTTTTTTGGTTTTACACTTAGTCGCTTTTACCAGGTTTTGACGACTCAGGCTTTTTTTGATGTTTGGACGTAGTCGTATTTACGAATCAGGGTGTTCGGTCATTTTTTGGGGGGTTTGGACTTACACGTTTTACCAGAGTTTTGGACTTAGTCGTAATTACGAATCAGGGTGTTTGGTCATTTTTGGGCCTTTTTGGCCTATTGGAGGTTTTTTGGTCAATATTGGTAAGCTAGCCTGGGGCATCATAGAGGGCAAGAACTTTGTTCTTTGTCTATATTGCCCCAGTCTAGCCTCCCAGGCCTTTTTTGTAGGGTTTTGGACTTAGTCATTTTTACGAATTAGGGTGTTCGGTCATTTTTTGGCTTTTTTTGGCCTATTGGAGTTTTTTTGTCAATATTGGTAGGCTAGCCTGGGGCATCATAGAGGGCAAGAACTTCGTTCTTTGTCTATATTGCCCCAGGCTAGCCTCCCAGGCCTTTTTTCGAGTTTGGACTTAGTCGTTTTGACGAATCGAGGTTTTGATGTTTTGGGTTTTAGACTTAGCCGTTTTAACAACGAGAGTTATTCTCACTCGGATATCAAGGGATTCTACGGAGAATTCGATGCAAGGTTGAAAATGATCCGTTGTCAGGATTTTGAGAATCATTTTTTTGTGAATAGCGTAACTCTCGGGGTTTGGACTTCGGTGTCGCTTTGACCTAGTTGAGGTTTTGGTCAATATTGATAGGCTAGACTGGGGCATCATAGAGAGCAAGAACTTTGTTCTTTCTCTCTATGATGACCCAGTCTAGCCTCCCAGACCTTTTTTGGAGTTTGGACTTTGTCATTTTGACCAGGGTTTTGGACTTGGTCGTTTTACCATGGGGTTTGAACTTAGTCGTTTTGACTAATCAAGGTTTTGAGGGCTCCCTGGACACGCGGAGAATGTGTTAAGGATGCCCTCCCAGGCCTTTTGGGTTTTTTGGACTTAGTCATTTTGACGAATCGAGGTTTTGATGTTTTGGGGTTTGGACTTAGCCGTTTCGAATCAGGGTTTGAACTGAGTCATTTCAACGATGGGGGTTCGAACTTAGTCGTTTTACTATGAGGGTTTGAACTTAGTCGTTTTTGCATGTTGGATTTTAGTCGTTTTCTAGGTTTTGAGGGCTCCCTGGACACGCGGAGAACGTGTCCAGGGTGCCCTCCAAGGCCTTTTTTGGTCTTTTTGGACTTAGTCGCTTTTACCAGGGTTTTGATGTTTTGGGGTTTGGACTTATTCGTTTTGAATCAGGGTTTGAACTGAATCATTTCAACAATTAGGGGTTAGACCTACTGCGTTCATCAACGAGAATTTGGATTTCTGATGATTTCTCTATGTGGAATCTATTAGTTGAGAAAGTGTGGTGTAATATAGAACAAAATGAACTTTGTTCTACTTTTACACTAGACTAACCTTATCAGTCAGGCCTAGGAATCAAACATTTCAGTTTGAGAATTTGAACAATGGTTGAACTTAGTCGTTTTTGTGAACTTCACTGTTGGAGTTCTAGGTTTTCGACGAATCAAAGTTTTGAGCTTGGTGTTTCCGGGTCTTTTTTTTACTGTCGATTTAAGATATTTATGGTTTTGTCTCTGACAATACAAGTTTTTGATATTGTCATATCGGATTAAGTACTGGGGATTTCTTTATGTGGAATCTATCAGTTGAGGGAAGTCTGGCGTAATATAGAACAAAATTAACTTTGTTTTACTTTTACACTAGACTGCCCTCCAAAGTCAAACAAAAGTGAACCTTGGAATCAAAACATTTTGGCAAAGAAGTTTGCCTCAGGTGGGGTCTTGTTAATTTTGGAACTTCTGATTCCTTTTTTTAAAATTAGTCTTATCGACGATTCAATGGTTTGATGTTTTGGGTTTTAGACTTAGTCGTTTTAACAACGGGAGTTATTCTCACTCGGATGTTAGGGAATTCTTCGGAGATTTCGATCCGAGGTTGAAGATGGTCCGTTGTCAGGATTGTGAGAATCAGTTTGTGAATAACGCACCTCTCAAGATGTAGCCAACCATCATGAAAGTTTCGCTTATTCGTAACCTAGTTTGGAGGTTTTGAACTTAGTCGTTTGATCAACGAGCGTTTGGACTTCTGAGAAGTTTTCTCTGTGGGACCAATAAGTTGGGGGAAGTCTTGTGTAATATAGAACAAATGACGTTTTGTTCTATTTTTACACTAGACTACTCTCCAAAGTGAAAGCGCTGGAGTTCCCTACGAATATTTGTAGAATAAGAAGTTGGAGAATGGTTGAGTCAAAGTCAATTTGCGAACTTCTCTGTTGGATTCAATGATTTCAACATTGCTACGACCATATGCTTGTGTCTCCTTATTAACTGTGATTTCTTCTTTGCTTTTCCCATGTTATAACGTCCTATGTTGAAATACAAATGAATTAATCGAATGATTTCCATTTCATTTATCTTTTTTAAAAAATGATTCTTGTTTCAAAAAATAAAAAAAATATTTTTTTGTAAAATAAAAAAAAATATTTTTTATTTTTTATTTTTATTTTCTATTTTTTTTTAATTTTTTTGTATTTTTATTTTTATTTTTTTATTTATTTTTTTTTTTTGAAAATAAAAATAAAAAATAATTTTTTTTTTTTAATTTTACAAAAAAAAATATTTTTTTTTATTTTTTGAAACAAGAATCATTTTTCAAAAATATTGATGATTATGAGAAAACTATGTTCGTAATGTACGAGTGCAATTCTAGCAGGAGAAAATAGTGAACTCGTTTCCATACTCAAAAGTGGTGAAAATGGTGCAACAAGGGGTGTTTCTTTGCTTGATTCCTTGTTCGGTTTCTTATCCTGTCTTAATGGACTGTTCGGATGCAAGTCATTGTAGTATGAAAACAGATCATTGACTAGCATTTGTCTTTCCTTTTCACCCTTTTGATAGAGCCTTTTCGAGTTCGGAGACAATGATAGTAAAGATATTGGTTGGAAATTTATCTGTCTTTTTCCAACTGACTTTTTCAGACTGGTGTTCAGACTTCTGTTTAGGCTTGTGTTTGGAGTTGAGTTATGAGGAGAGTTATGAACAGAGTTATGAGCAGAGTTATGAGCAGAGTGCACTGATCTTGGAAATCTTGACCTACGCATTGTAATGAATTCCTCATTGATTCCAATAGGAATTGTTTTCTTTGAACTGTTCTTCTGAACGGATTTCTTTAAACCTTTGTTTTTTTTAGCTTTTGTTCTTTGAACCTTTGTTCTTTGAGCGTTTGATTGGAGACCCCTTTTTCTGCTTCTTTTGTGAACGTTTTCTTTCCATACCGAACTTTCTTACAGTTTTATTAATATCCCAACGTAATAAACTTTCGATGATAACCATTTCAAGATTTGCTTTAATCCTGTATTCAATAATGCCTCTCTTTCATATTTGTTGGCTTGATTACTTAAATTCTGTAAAGCATGTAACACCGAGGATGATGTCCGTGGTAAAGCCATGTTCACTCAATGAGATTCGACGAAGGAATGACCGTATTTTCATCTGAACAATATTTATAATTGTGTATTACAAATATTCATACAGGTGAATATACAATTGGACCTTGATCTGCATTCTCTGTATACCACTGATAAAAAATATCAGTCCTTACTCTCAATTCACGTTTAGTTCGTGAATGGAAAGCAATGACCAAGTATCCATGATCCATTGAAGTTGCATCGATGTATGCAGGAATCAAATGTGGGGTTTGCATTTGTCTTGCCAGTGTTTTTATTTGATTCTTATCACGTTCGTTACGAAAAAGAATCATGTATCGTGAATTCAAGCTGGTGGTTCTACTGGACTTTGACTGTGAAAACATATTCTGTGTGATATAAATCACACAGGCATTACGATGATGACCCTTTCTTGTAAACCATAACTTTATTTTCTCTTCATCTTTTTCACCCAGCATATCATCGAAAACGACCAAATGCGGAATTGACACATCGCTCACTATTTCATTTCCATCTTCGGGAATTCCACCAATAAATTTGATTAAATCAAATTTCTCTTTCATGATACTGTACGTGTTTTGCCATTCTTTATAACACCAAACAACTTTCTTTGGTGGAATATCAAACAGATCTTCGTTATAATCTAGAAGTTTATGAACGAACTCTGTTTTTCCTGATCCACTTGGACCTGATATGTAGAAATTGCCTAGATGGCGGAATAAGAGTGAAAACACGTCTACATCCGTTTTTTATGTTGACGATATTGTCTCTTCAAAGGACAGAAATGAAATGACACAAAGTTATTTTCTAACCTTTATTTAACATTTCCATTAACAAAGTTTCATGAACAATGTTTCATGAACAATATTTCATTAACATATTTACAAACATTTATTTACATTTATTAACAAACAGTTTTGTTGACAATGTTTTTTTGCAATGTTCACAATATTTCTTTAATGATATTAACAATGTTCTTTTATGTTATTCCTTTTTTTCCACAGAACGCAATGTTCACAAAGTTTTTTCACAATGTTCTTTTTGTTCTTCTTTTATTCCATTAGGAACACTGTTATCAATAATATCATTATTTCCTATTACATTGTACACTGCTTAGCATACTGATGTTTATTGTTTACTCTTTCTTATTTATATACCTTTAGACTTCTATGTCCAAATGGCACCGTGTCTGTACCATTGACAATGACCCTCTTTGTATAAACAGATCTGAATGTTTTCGTTTGAGACTCACTTGTCACTGTTCTGTCCTTGTGTCTTTTTATTCTACAGTCATAGGTGATCTTGATTTCTGTAGAAGGGTCGTTCATGCATTTGGTGAATGTATCAAAGTTCACCAACTGACATGTTTTGTAGTCCAATGTGACTCCTTTCACTTTACATTTGCTCGATATTTCCCCTTTGTCTGATATCATTTGATATGCATAGTTCTTTGGCCCCAAACCTCTGAACTTTACAATTCTTGAGGTTGGTTCTTCATCAGTCCATTTCCCAAGTCTACTATTAATGATGGGAGGGTTCCAAAGCTTTGGATCATGGATGTACATACAACTGTCCGTGTCAAAATAAAGACATCTTTTGTCCAACTTCTCAAGCACACTGTATAACTCCAACCTTGCATAGGCTGTTACATAAGACCCAACTATAACGTTAGCTGTAGCATGAGTTTTAATATGATCAAGCATGTTTTCGTAATTCACCAGAATAAAGGGGCACTCTTCACTGAATATTTCCACATGTTTTACTTTGATTGATGGATTGTTGATCAATTCAAAGTACTTGGAGGGGGATGCAATGTATTCCGTTTGTGTCTGCACTTCTCTTTGAGCTAGTTTTCCCCAGAGACAATTCAAAACGATCTTGGCAAAAGATCTTCTCCCTTTGTTTTTCTTAATCATGGTTGGATCCAGTTTGATACCTTCTTCTCTCTCATAATCCTGAACAAATTGCTCTCTGTCAGATTGAGTAATACACCATGTAGGATAACCACTTGCTTCCTGTTTGATTTTCAGGAAGTTGTCAACATACCCCTTGAAGAATTTGTCAGAGAGTGAATCGAAATGCCATATTTCAAAGACATGTAGTACACGATAACCTTTATCCATTGCTTTGAAAAGCTCAACCGTAACCCATGTCCCAATGAGAGCTCTTTCATTTTCATTGTGAGTGCACGTTTCTGAACTGTTCTCTGCACATGTTCTACAAAGAGGGAACATCATTTTGTGGTTGCAATGCACAGGTAGAACGGGGTGGACGAGATCATCTGGAGGCAGGACTTTACATTTAACAATTCCTTCATACTGTCTTATGTTCTGGATATCAATGCTTTCACTTGTCAGGACTTTAGGGTGACCAACAGGATAGGATTTGTATTTGCATACGTATGGGTACAAAGAGCAGATATCAATGTACTTGATTTCTGTCTCGCCTGATTCATCTATCTCATGTGAGAGTTTAACTGCATTACACCGACCTCCATACAATCCTTCCCTGGGATCAATAGGGTCAGAGTATGGAAACAAATCACGAATGATTCGAGCATACTCCTTGTTTGTCTTAACCTTTGCATCGAATTCATGCTCCCAAATGAACACAACTTTATAACCTCTCTGTCTCAAAAACTCTAATCTTTTCATTGTTCCTTCATACAAGCTCTCCATAGTTGAACCATTGATCGGGCTTTTTTCTGAACGGTTCGGGTAGCAAACAGGACAACCATGATATAGATCACCTAAGAATTCATACACAGTGTTTGACGGGGCATGGAATCCGTCTACACTGTAACCTCCAATTTCATATTCACCCCCATTCCTAGCATGCTGAATATGAATCTGTTTCTCATTTGCAATACTCTGAATCCAACGAATTGCTTTCATTGAGAACCGACGTTTGGACGAATCCTTGCTTGATATGATTGCAATTTGATCCTTTGGTAAATAATTGCTTCTCCAAACCTTGTTACAAGCATCAGCTATAGTAATAGCTTCAAGAAAAGGATCAATTCCTCCATGTTCAAGAAAGACCTGCCTGAAATGACCACAACCCCGTCTGAGAATATCAACATCTGAACGACAGTAGGACTCCATTTCCTTTTGAAAGTTGAAATTTTCCTTCTTTTCAACTTTGTCATTATACCATTCCATGAATTCTTGTCTTATATCAGGTTTCATTGAATCAACCATGTAATATGAACTGTCAAGATAAGGACCATTGTATTCCCAAAACTGATCAGTGTTTGCAAGATGTGGGAAAAACCCCTTTTTCATCTCTTCAAGTCCAAATGTGTCAGGAAAACTCCCCAATCTAAAGCTCATGAAGTTATAGGAGTCTATCAATCTAACTCCATTCATGTGGAGTGCTATTATACTGTTCCCATTCATGATAAGTTCTGGAGGTTTATTTCCTATTCTTATGATTTCATTTAGTATGAACTGTCCATCATATCCCTTGAAATTATGTGCAATAGCTGTCATTCCCTTGTGTTTCTTAGAAAAGAGCCATGTGCAGAAGTCATTGAGAGTGTTTTCACCTTGAAATATCACTTCTCGACCTTCGTGAAATTCACTACAGGTTGAACAGCGATAATCAAGGGGTTTGCATATACATTCATTGCAAGCTCTCTGTGCAATACAGTAATTCGGAATATGAACACCAGTATCTTGCTTACATTCAAAATCGTAGAAAATGAACAATGGTTTCTTTTCTCCAGATTTCTCACTTTTCTTCGTCTCATCTTTGTCATTTTTCAACATCTTACTTTCGTAAGGTTGAATATGGCAACGGTGATCGAAAGATGTTATCTTCTTGCAAATATGACACTTCTTTTTTCCAGCACAGACATGGTTCTTACGTCTCACGTTGTACATTTCATTGCATTGACTGCAGCGTTTAACCAATTCACAAATAGTTTTCTCTTGTTTGCCACAAACTAATTTGTGATTTGCAAAACAGTCGTCCCCGTAGAAACTTCTGTTACAATCTGAACAATAGATTTCTCCAAACTCTTTGATACATGGTGTTTTGCAAAAACAAGCTGAACATATGTGCTAACAAATATGATTCTCACGATTCTGATACGCAATATCGCAGAATTCACAGTAATAACTACAACTTAGGAATCCTGTGATACTCGTGATACTGTCAAAATGTCCTTGGTGGTAGTAAAGATATATAACTTTACTGTCAGAGTTCACAACTGGATGTTGAAATGTCATTTCTACCGATGAGTGTTGCTGGTGAACTTTGATCACATAGTTCCTTGAATACAAATGCGTCTGGATGATTTTGTATTCATCAACTCCACATGGTTGGTTCGGTGAGACACCGACTTCCTCCAATAGTCGTTTAGCTTCTTGTTCTTGAAACGGTCTGTTCGACTTCCTTATTCTTTCCCATCTTTTTTTCCATTCGTCCGTATCTTCCCTTTCAGCATAACACATCGATACAACGATAGATCGGGCAAAGCACATACTGTCCTCTGAATTCTTGATTTCAACGACAGATTGTTTCTTTTTTGCAAAGACTTTGGTATCAAGTTCGGATGACCAAAGTTTCACGTTTCCGGATCCATATGGTGGTTGTGTATGTGTGATGATGAATCTCATTTCTCCGTCGTCTACTTTGAAATCACTGTTAGATTGCATCACTTTCTGTATCTCATCCAATATAACTTCTCCGTTCAGATTAATCACATCGATGAACGGGATATGTATCCCCATATCCAGAGATGGATGAGTGATTGTCAATCTGATCTTATCTGTAGGTTCAGCTTTCAACGTTTCATTGACTTGTTTTGTAATATCGTCAAACAATGAAACAAGTTCTTGTGGCTGCAATTCATCAAATGTCTTGAAAATCACATTCATCACATGTGATACCGTTTTGAAGATTCTCGATTTCTTGTTTGTCAAAGAGACAAGTTCATACCTTTGTCTCAATGTTGCTTTCTTCTCTTCTTCATCAAGTTGTTTTCCAGTTACTTCATTCACTGGATCTCCATCATTTTTTTCTTCATTCGCTGGATCTCCAGAATTTGATTTCCCAGAGTTCGATTCTTCATCAAATGTTTCTCCAGAACTTGATTCTTCATTTTCGGATTCACTTTCCACGATAGGTTTCACTGGTTTCTTTTTGTAACCAATATCATCATCTGAATCACTGCTATCAAGTCTGATTCTTTTCCACTTTCTTTTGTGAAGTGGAATCCAAGTATCACTGCCTGTTTTCTTTCGTTTAGGCATTGTTGTTCTTTTGCTTTCCAGTGAGGAAATGATATTGAACTGGCAAAAGATAGGGGTTTATATAGCAATCGTCGAGCTCGAGCTGGGAAATCTGTATTTACAGTTTGAAAACACGACGTGGTATGAAAAGTTTCTATTACGATGAAACCAATGACAAGGTTCTATCAGTCATTGGAAATCCACAACGTTCAGTCAAGACACAAACCCTCGATACACAAACTGCCGAGATACCAACTCTGGAGACACAAACACTCCAGGAACGAATAAAGCAGTGGTTGGAAAAACGATCTTCGAAAGAAACTGTCACTGACAATATTGAATCAGTGCAGAGTCCATCTTTCGGAATCGTTGGAAAACTTTGACAATGTTGAACATTCAAATATTGAATCAGTGCAGAGTTCATCGGAGAAAAAAGCTTATAAAGGAAATGACCAGAGGAAGGATTGTGAAACTAATGATCGTGGCAAAGACATTTGTCCAAAAGTTGTGAAACCAAAGCGAATCTGCAGAAAGCAAAACAAAAAACATTTCACCGGTTCCAACCAAGAAACAAAAACTTGAATCATAGGACTGTGAAAGCAAAATAAAGTTCAGTGATGAACATTTCACACGTTAAATAAAGTTATTTCCAATATTTAACTTTCTAATGTACATTATGTTCAATATTTGCATTGTTTCCATGCTATGTTTGACTTGTTTTCATTCAATGTTTCCATTAAAGATTGACAAATTCCAGACTTGTTTCTTTTTCCCCAATAAGATGAGCAATGAATGAGCAGATCTTAGGAATGGTTTAAACATCGCATATCCGAGTCGTCAAACATTGATTCATACCCAAAGATATATCCATAAAACTAGGGTTCAAAAGTGCAATTATTTAGAAACATCATTCAGATAGAGAAAATCTGCTAGCAGAACCATTCCTTATTGATTAAGCTATAGGATTTTAGAAATCAGACCTCTGTTATTTCATAAGAAATCTAGACAAAAAACAGACTTCAATTCACTGTCAAAACCCCAAAACCATCAATAGCAAATCAATGGAACAAAAATGAATCAAAATGTTATGTTTCAAAAGACACAGATTCATTTCCGCCAATATTTCAGTGACAAAGAAATGATACAGGTAAAAAAATATTGGGGAATGGATTAAAGTCTTATTATAACAGAGTACGCTACTTTCGGGAAATGCATGTAATGCGATTCCTGGAAATACCCCATTTTCCGAAAATACAAATTCACTCGTTCTCAGAAAATCAATACCTCGATACACTGTAGATTTAAACTTTATCGAGCGATGAAATTTCCAATACACAAAAAAATCTTATCGGACAGATATTATAGCGTCAAATATTAACGTTTTAAACCAGGATTATTTCTCAAACCTAAAGTGAAATTTGCATATCTTTTTGCCGTTTTTTTAGTAACAACCATGAAATCACAATATGCCTTTATTACTGTAGACGTTTAAACATAGTGAGAAAAGGCTAGTTGTTTGGTTATTTCCATCAAGCTTAAACCCGATTTATTCACCAAACCCCAAGAGTCAAAGGCCAGCGCCTGGACTTACGAGGGTAACATAACTAAAACAGTAGAACAAAGTCAATTTGCTCTATATTTCAACAGATTATCGTGATATATTCCTCACAGAAAAGACCCAGAAATCCAAACCGGCTGTTTATGCCTAGACTTTGTTGTTGAAACCACCAAGTCTAAATTTAACGCTCGTTGATGAAACGAATCCGTTAAAAACAACTGGAATCCATCCCTCGTTGTTGAAACCACCAAGTCTAAACCCTCATTGTTGAAATGACTCAGTTCAAACCCTGATTCGTCAAAATGACTACATCCAAATCCCCAACAAGGTTCACTCAAACCATGAATTAAAAACATGAAAACCTTGATGTTGTCGTAACCACCAAGTCCAAAACCCCAACAAGGTTCAATCACTGAAATCCAAACCGTGTGGTCTAACCCCTCGTCGTTGAAACGATTTTGTCCAAAAACCTTGAATTGTTATAGACAAACCCTTGAATTATCAAATCCTTGAATTGAAAACCCTTAATAACTAGATCGACAGGCAAAAAACCATTGGATCGTCGAATTGCAAGACAAAAATTGAAATTCAACGTCAAAAACCATTGAATCGTCAAAACGTTGCATTTCAAAAATGAAACCAGAATTTCCAAAAGGACCCCACCTTAGACAAACTACTCTTCCTAGATCTAAATGTTTCTAGTTGTTTGCAAAAATATTTTAGATCTTGGTGAATGAATTACAATGACAACAAATAATTTCAGCGAAAGAATTTACTAATTTTAAACAATGTTTCGGGGTAGAATTTATTGACAGATGAAATTTATGTCCTTAAATAGATGTACAAATATCAGATTTGTGTTAGTTGTCCTACAAACGTTGAATTGGAAAGTACAATTGAAAATGGATAACATAAACTCTTTCTTTGTTACAATCCCCAGTGACAGTTCTATACATATTCATCCAGATAATACTCAAAGTCAATTTCAAACAGTATTGCCTAAGAATGTTACATTGAACAAAGATGATTGGGAAGTAGCTTTAGTTCAGCTAATAACACCTTCTCATTATATGAATATCCTCCCCAATGAAGCAGAATTTGACTTAGTGACAACAAGCAGAGCATTCGGGAAAGAAGTTGCTGTTTTAACACAACAGGATACAGCAATACAAGTAATCGCACTTGAAAAGGAAAATCGAAAGCCTGTAGATACTTGGGCGATTCGGTTTAAATTTCCAGCAGGGGCTTATACATCTACATCTCATTTACTGAATACAATAAACGACACTATTCAAACAAAGATTGGTGAAGTCCTTCAACAAAGAAACATTATATTTAATGTGCGTTTTTCAACATCTTCATTGCGTCCACAGATGATATTCGAAAATTGTGATCATACAGGAATAAAATTCAACCCTGCATTATTCCATAAGTTGGGCGTTTCAGATGAACATAAAAACACTATCATTTATCCGTCTACAAAACAATTGGAAATATTCAAATACACCCCTAATATAAATGCAGGGTATAATCACTTGTTTATTTATTCGGACATAGTTGAATATTCCATCGTTGGGGACACATCAACACCTTTGATTCATACTGTGCCTTTCGTGTCAGTAGATGGGGATGTGCATATCAACCATAAAATAAAGAAACCACACTTTGTTGCCTTATCCAAATCTCAATTTAGAACTATCAATGTTAAAATAACAGGCGAATATGGTTCTCCATTTCGTTTCATGTTCGGAAAGACTGTGGTACAACTTCATTTCAGAAAGAGTAAATGAAATAATTCAAGCTAATCATTGTGGGGAAAGAATAACTATTTCTAGTTATAAACTCAAAGACAGTGGTTTTCCGAAAGCAATTCCTGGAAAATACGAAGTTGCACTCCATAACCTTGGCTGACCTGATTTATACAAGAAAAAATCAATACTGCTAGATAAAACTGCACGCTTTATGAAATCAAACTTTTCCCCAATACACAATAATTTCAGATATAGTGAATTTACCCCGATTGGACCTTGTCTTTCTCAACGAATCATAAATTAATGATTGAAAATGATTTCATACGATTGAAACCCAGCAAAAACCGGTCGTAGAGAGACCTTTTGAAGAAAGCAACACAGGAAAGGAATAATTTCGATTGTGAAATCATGCCAAAAGAAAATTGTTGAATCGAAGGGAAAAAATTTCAAAAGACAATGAAATCTGGACATTAGAAAATCTTGACAGTAGAAAAACATGTACGGAATGTCTCCTCTCCACCAATATTTACATGTTCAATATAGTATTTCCATTCATTCAATGTGTTCATCCATTGATCTAATCACCTTTTGTCTTTTTCCTTCAATCTCTCAATTCAATATTTTCATTAAAGATTTTCAGAATATCTTTGGTATTCACCAATATCAAAAGATAGAATGGTGATAATAGTGAATGTGTTTAAAAGAACCATGCATGTTCTCTTGATATCCATTTCCAACAATTTATCGAAATGGAGCTAGTTTCGGATTCAAGCTGTACATCTGTTGTTTCCAAATTTCATCCTCAGTTGGTGGTGAGAAAAAACAGTCAGAAAGATCTTGACTTGTTGAAAAGTTTACGAAGTGTAAACATCGTCCATTCTTCTTTTCCACCCATAACTCCTTGTTGGATGATTGAAGATAGGTTGATATATTTTTTCTACAATTGCCTTCTTTCTACCGCATTATTCTTGGAAACAATCCGCTTTCCTCTCGAGCTTATTGTCGTTCAACTCGAGTCTTTTTAATCTCACTGACGTATGTTAAGAACATTTCAAGATCATGTCTCCGATAGGGGAAATAAAGAGTACGCCAGATTCAATCGCTCCCCAGAACATTAAAAATGGACTCAGAAGAGTACGACAGATCATTTGCACTGAACTAAATGCAATCTTCAGTGTGGAGACAAAGACAATATTCTTAGAAAACACAACATCCAGAGACATTCATGGTTAAATGGACTTTCTGATCATCAAAGGCTACCCCGACCGGTTATCCAAAAAAGGAAACATGATAATCATACAGAAAAGAAGACATTTTTGGGCTTTTATCAATTAAAACGGACACAAAATCGTTAGAAAAACAAACAATTGTTTGGAAAGTTTTAAACCCCAGTATACGCTTAACCTTGAGATAAAAATCAATACACAATGCTTTTAAACTTGACCGAGATTCCAAATACACATACATGTATCTATGTAAAGTTTATCATTGCATTTTAACTCGAATTTTATTTCTTAGTCAAAATGTTAAAATTCGCATTTTTCTTGTTGTCGTTTTTTCAGTAACAAGTTACAGAAAACAACAACATAGTCTAGTTTCAGTCAAGTAAAACAATGCATTCATAAGATAACTTTATTACTGTAGGCTTTTAAACATGGTGGGAAAAGGCTAGCTGTTTCGTTATTTTCCCCACAACCTTAATCTGGAATAATTCGCAAGAGTAGGAGTCTAGCGCCTTGCATGGAAAAAAAGTCAGTTTATTGTCACGAAGAACAAATTTTTTAGTTATTCTGTGTATTACGTCAGATAGCCCTATGATCAATTTCACACGGAAAATACCCCAGATTGTCTTGATGCACCTCTTCAAACCCGAATCACCCCAAAACCATCGACAATTCCTAATTGAAATGACGAAGTCAAAATGCCACAGATTATTGAGACTCTAGAAGCCGAACAAAAATGACAAAACTGTTTAAATCGATAAAATCATTTTGAAACGTATAATTCCTTAACGGCGTCTCAAATGGCAGAATTTGAAGGTGATAGAATTTCAAAGCTGTTTGACAACAAAACCTGAAAATGCTTATTATGGGCATTTTCTTCAACCATCTATTCCAAGGTCAGTTACCAAAACGTATTTTCATTGGAAGGGTAACAAATAGAGCTTTCAATGGAAATTACACATCAAACGCTTTCAACTTCAGACATTTCAATGTCTCTAATATTGATGCGTCAGGCAACGGTCAAAGTATCCACAACAAACCGTTTGAGCCTTATTTCACAAGCGATCTCACATTGAGATCATATCTATCTCTGTTCAATGCCTGGAAATCCATCGGTGCAGATAAATCATTCGACATAACGAAAGATGAATACGGAGATGGATTCACTCTGTGGGGGTTTGATCTTACACCAGATCAAGGTAGTGAAGAAGGTCAACTCCACCCTATATAAAAAACGGGTGGTTTAAGAATTGAACTTCAGTTCAAAGCCAACCTCGCAGCAGTCATCAACGTGGTTGTGTTTGCAGAATTCGATAATCAAATAGAAATCAACGGACTCAGAGAAGTCATCACAGATTACTAAGCATGCTTGGTCACGAGTGTGCAATTAAATTGAGAGAAGACGCTGAAAAAAGTGAAATGTTCCTCATCATGTGAACCATCAGATCGCACATTTGACATTCACTGAAGTTTTCAACCGTGTATGGTGAATGAATTGCAGAACCTTATCATCGAAGAAGTACATAACAGTTGTAACGGATGTCAAATAGATCATCCTAGTCAAATTGAACATCCTATCTGTCTATTCATGGACAGAGCAGAACATACAGACTTGTTTATTGAACGAGCGATGTTGAATCTCAATCCATACAAAGTAATGGAAGTATGGTACCCACTGCTGCCAAAAATGAAACTCAACGAACAAGAATCAGTAGAAGCCTATAGATTATGGCAAAATATAAAAAGGAACATTCTCCACGGATTAACTAGTTCGTGGATAAATCAGTGGTGTGATAAAGTGAAACAGTCGTGGAAGTAAAGATGTACGCAAGCGAAATACAATATGTCTTATACAACGGTATGTGGATAAAAAACCTTCATGCAAAAGTTTGTGCAAAAGATAAGTTACCCAAAAACAAAAAGCACAACATGTTAATGCATGTACATCATCAACACCGAGAAATCCCATAAATCGGGAGAACATTGGGTAGCAGTGATTTTCACCAGAAATGATGAAACGCTATACTTCGATTTGTATGGTTTACCACCCCTGGTAATGGAAATAATCAGTTTCATTCAGAATAATTCACTATCATGGACTTTCAACAATCAGATGTTACAAAGTGTATTCGGACAAGAGTGGTCACTACTGTGTATTCGCATTGAATGGTGTTTCAAAAGGATACGATCTACAGAAATTACTCCAGAAAACATTCACCACAAAGAACCTTCACAGAAATGATCGTTTAGTATCATCGCGGTTTATGCAAAACTTTAATTATCTCTTCTAACGTTGTTGTAAATAGTGTTATATTGTTCATAATTCATTGTTCATAGTTCTAGTTCAATGAAAATCAGTAAAAAATCCTCTTTGTCCATTATTTCTTCTCCTATTGCGAATAAGCGAAACTTCCATGATGGTTGGTCACATCTAGAAAGTTACACTATTCACAAAAAAAAAACTGATTCTCACAATCCTGACAACGGATCATTTTCAACCTTGGATCGAATTCTCCGTATAATTCCTTGATATCCGAGTGAAAATAACTCTCGTTGTTAAAACGGCTAAGTCTAAAACCCAAAAAATCAAAACCTCAATTCGTCAAAACGACTAAGTCCAAACTCGAAAAAAGGCCTGGGAGGCTAGCCTGGGACAATATAGACAAAGAACGAAGTTCTTGCCCTCTATGATGCCCCAGGCTAGCCTACCAATATTAACAAAAAAACTCCAATAGGCCAAAAAAAAGCCCAAAAATGACCGAACACCCTAATTCGTAAAAATGACTAAGTCCAAAACCCCACAAAAAAGGCCTGGGAGGCTAGACTGGGGCAATATAGACAAAGAACAAAGTTCTTGCCCTCTATGATGCCTCAGGCTAGCCTACCAATATTGACCAAAACCTCAACTAGGCCAAAGCGACTAAGTCCAAACCCCATGGTAAAACGACTAAGTCCAAAACCCTGGTCAAAACGTCAAAGTCCAAACTCCAAAAAAGGTCTGGGAGGCTAGACTGGGTCATCATAGAGAGAAAGAACAAAGTTCTTGCTCTCTATGATGCCCCAGTCTAGCCTATCAATATTGACCAAAACCTCAACTAGGTCAAAGCGACACCGAAGTCCAAACCCCGAGAGTTACGCGATTCACAAAAAAAATGATTCTCAAAATCCTGACAACGGATCATTTTCAACCTTGCATCGAATTCTCCGTAGAATCCCAAAAAAATGACCGAACACCCTGATTCGTAAATACGACTAAGTCCAAACATCAAAAAAAGCCTGAGTCGTCAAAACCTGGTAAAAGCGACTAAGTCTAAAACCAAAAAACCCTTCAACTGGGCCAAAAAATGGTCCAATATGCGTAAGAAAATGCCTGGCGGAGTAGTATTAGGACAAGATAGACAAAGAACGTTCTTTGTCTATCTTGTCCCCAGACTGCCCTACAGATCTCTCTGGGAGGCTAGACTGGGGACAGAAATCCTGTCCCTAGTCTAGCCTCCTTTACTACTGACCTAGCTCTAACAGAAATGTAAAAAATGGACAAATTCAAAATCACAGGCCTAACTTGCCCCAGTCTCTACTTGTTATCCCGAATGTCCCCTTACTCACGATAATTTGACTGTTATAACAATGCTTTTTCAATTTATACCTTCATTTGGAAGTCGTATACAGATTCCTATAAATTCAAACAGTCAAAAATCAAATATAAGGATTTATAGGTCTGTGCATACCTTGCCCCAAGGGTGGGCCGAATTTGCCCCATGTATGGGGCAAGTTCGGCCACCACGATCAAAACTCTAAAATTTGAAATTCTCTTTATTGAAAAGAAAAATATAAAAAGGACAGACGCAGATTGAAAGGCTTTCGCCTGTCAAACTTAAATATATAAATCACGCCCAAATAACCTTCATATCATACTATAATTTGAGCAACGTTTGTCCGTTTGTCTGTTTGTCCGTTTGTTCCCCTACTCCTCCCAGGTCCTTGGGCCGATCTTCACCAAACTTGGAGGGAAGGTGGAGGGCGGCCCCGGGTATTAGCTCGAGGGGTTCATTTTTTGAAAGGTCAAGGTCATCGAGGTCAAAGGTCAAATTTATGTTTTTACAGGTTACGGGTATCGTTTTTACGGGTTACAGGACGGGATTGCTTACGGGTTACGGGGCGGGATTAGGTGGAGGGCAGCCCCGGATAGGACAAGGTCATCGAGGGGTCAAGGTCATCGAGGTCAAAGGTCAAATTTCGAGACGGGTAAGATTGCTAGTAATTCAAAATATGAGCAATCGAATTTAGGGGGCCGAAATAGCCCCGGTCTCCCCTAGTAAGGGGCCTATGTATTTTAAAAGGGCCGTCTAAACCAGTGATTAGATTGCCGATTTTCTGTTAAAACCCAATTACAGCTTATTTCAAAAAGAAAAGCAGGGCTGCATGTATCAATCAAGGTAGTGATGGTTCTTTGATTGACCTGACGCTGCGCACCGAGGGAGTCCGCTGTCAAGAGTTCGATACATGTACGTATCTTTAAACAAAATTCCAACCGTAGGATCATTTTGAATGAAAAGGTGACAAATCCCTGTGGCGGAAGAGATTGTCTGGTAGAATGACTTCATCCTTTACCAGACAAAAATGTGCCACAGTTTATGATGTTGCAGATTGAAAAGTAGTACTACTAAACTAGCAAAAGGAGTGAATATTTATGTTATGCCTAAAGTTACAACATTGACGAATTTAAAATTAAAAAATGCTGGTGATAAATTTCCTACTTCTTTTCCATTCTGTTTTATAACAGGTTACACATGTGAAATCAAGCTACAACTTCAATATATGGGGTAAAGCGTAGTAATGATAACCTTTCTGGCATACTTGGTAGACAAAAAATAGTTCCTAGAAAACTCCCGAGAGACTAATTTTATAAGAATTAATGAAAGCTTACAAGTATGTGACATTCCAATTATTTCTAAAAACATTCCGAGACGTGCGTTAGAAAAGGGAGACTTTACCTCCAAGTGAACATTCAAAGGAAAAAGAGTAAATGTGTTGTTTTTCCTCTGTTAAACAATCTCCAGATAAGGACGGACTTTGACGGTATTATTTAAAAAAGATCTGGTAAAAATTGACGGAAAAGAGGTAATGCTGATATCAATAGCCAATGTTTTCCTTTCCACCACAACTTTCAGTAATGTGACACGCAAAATTTATATTCATATCATCACCCCGTTTTGCTGCTTTGTCGTAAAATTCCAACACATATTATGTTGAATATTGTCGGTCGAATAGATTGAAAATATTCTACGATAATAGAATCAGAACCACGCATGAAATCAAAAGGTATAAAGCGAATCACGTGATTTTCTTGAATGGTACTATATACCACCCGAGAATTGTTTATAATGACCGTGGCAAAAGTAAAGTTTCTGTACTGTTTTATATGCACACAAGTGGCCAAACGCAGCACAACTTACGTCATCACTAACATGACAACGGTGTACTCGCACGTTTTATAAAGAACTATCTAAAATGTGTTTTACAAACGGCAGTCAAGGGGCCATCGAACACTAGTTTACGTCATTACGCGAAACATTTCTGATTTTTATTTTACCATTAATCAAACATTTCCTTGTAAAACACTTTCGTCTGCCTTGAAAGTTTCCGTCTGCCTTCATTAATACTCGCCAGTAGACGGGTCCGCAAAACAAGGTTATTTCCTCCAACCCATTAAATTGACGCATTTTGACTCCCTTCAAGATAAAGGCCTTGGAAAAGATTGTTGAAAATGAAGAAATTGCTTGTCACAAGCAATTTCTGAACATTTCCCACAATGTTCACCAAACAAAACCTCCAAAAATGTAAAATTTCACGCTCTCAATATTGTCGTCTTCAACACATTTGAATTTGGACACGTCTAAAATTGCCGTCTGGTAATGGGTTAAAAGAAAACGTCTTTTTTGTTTGTGGCGTCATGATCTCATTCGATTTTGTCACATCTGTGTATTATAACACAGAACTCAAACATTGATTTTGGTCCAATCGACCATTTTTTAATTGATTGATTATTATAATAAGAGTTTCTTTTACATACCGGAATGATCTGTCCACAGACTCCCACGGGTTCATGGCGAGTGTAACAGAAAAATGATCCGTCTGAAAAAAAGATACAATTCAAAATAAATAGATAAAAATAAACAAATAAAAAATCAAATTAAAAAAAAAAAAAAAAACAAAAAAAAACAAAACAAAAAAAAAAAACAAATGAAATAACTGAAACAGGGTCTGGCAAATGCTCCCTCAATAAATAATGGCATTTGAGAACAACCTGGATCCAAATCAGACTGCGTATACAGGGTTATTGGATTTTGTCATTAATCATGTGATTTTGCTCCACGCACAATTACGAAGTTTCAAAGCAATTGCTCTAAATGTGCAGACACTTGCGAGAAAAAAAAAACTTTATCACAATGTGCAAGTTAGATTGACCTAAATCCAAACGAACAACAGAGTAAATACTTTCTATGAAATTACATCTCTTCGGAATCCAAATTGTAACACTATATTGTCAAAGATGAATGTACCTTTATTTAGACAAAAAGCTATTCAAATTTGTCTTTCTCGTGAGTTTCTCGTTTTTTATAATTATTATTTGAAATGGAAACCAAATACGATAGAAGAA
The DNA here is from genome assembly GCA_963680895.1 of Fragum sueziense. Lineage (NCBI taxonomy): Eukaryota > Metazoa > Mollusca > Bivalvia > Cardiida > Cardiidae > Fragum > Fragum sueziense. Next base: position 38,781,109 of record OY804598.1, on the reverse strand, counting down.
AACTATTAACATACATTTCATTTCACTTCGCTATTAACAAAAACAATAACAATAACTTTCCGTGTTTGACATTTTATAAAACGACATAACGAATTAAAGAAACTAATACTTCTGGAAAAAATAAACTAGACACTATTATTTAGAGAATTTGCAAATAGCTTTAAGATGCAAATATTTTAGCGATTTACGAAAGTCCTCTATGATGAGTACGTCAAAACGAAAACTTTTTTTTGGGGGGTGGGGGGGGGGGTGGAATGATCATTTAAGAAGGGGTCGTGTTTTTCCATAAGCCATGTCTGTCAACTTAGCGTAATAACAAATAATACTAGCGACCCCATTCAAATCTTTCGTTTCCCAAATACCTTGAAAACTTTAAACGTCATATAATATGGATGCTAGAAAATACCGTTTCGCAAAACTGAAATGCTGTTGCATGTGACGAAATAATTGTTATTTAGTGTGTGGAGTTTGTGTATTATAGCATAGAAGGAAATTGAGAGATAAGGAGAAAATGCTGATCATCAGCATTTTCTTCTTTTTCTTTCATTGCCTTCTGTGATATCAATCGCAAAGTTTTCTTTTCCCTCGATGTCTTACAATGTCATTTTGAACAATGACATTGAAACCAGTTGCTTATATAGTAAATGTAAGATTTCTTAATCAACTAAGCCCTTACCAAAAAGGCCTTGCTTTTACGTCCCTAATAGAAACTCCTTGGGAAAACACTGAGGTGAAAGAAGAAAATGCTGATAATCAGCACTTTCTTCTTTTACCTCAATATTTTCTGAGCTATATTGTACATAAATTTATTACTATCCATTTTGTTGTGTTCATCAGCTTTCGAATTGAACCACGCTAAAATTTCGTTGATTGGGAAAGGGTTAAAATACTAACTTACCGACGGGTATTGTTTTTCCACAGGCCTTATCGGTCCACCCAGCGTAATACCGTATAACAGCAGCGACACCGTTAAGGTCGATGAAGAATGAATCACGATATGGTTTACCATTGTCTTTTGTCTCCAAACTCTGAAGTACAAATGTTTACATATATGTACGGCAATATTGCAATAACAGGATAAAAGAGAACACGAATATCCAGTAACGACGCCGTCATAACAGTAAAGAAACTGTACTCTATTTTGCAACGGTATTTCCAAGATGGAGGACAGGCGCTCGGGTAAAAGTGTCATTTGTTTTTGTTTAAATTGCTTGACTATGCCATTCTGTGAAACAATTACAACACTGACGTCATAAGCTTTTGATGAATTATCCATCGTTACTTATGATTTAACGTCATATAAAACATTTTCTGTGTAATATTACTTCAAAAGCGGTGCTTTGGTGACATCCAAAATTGAAGCGACAAACGGAAATAGAAATGGCCATATTTTGTCTTAGACCTAATATAATGTGTTGGTGGATGGGGACAAGGTATCTCCCTATATATAACACAAAATCTATTGGTATTGAATAGGTAATTTTCCACAACCAACATTAAGGTAGGCCATCCCTAATGAGATTCGCGCGACGTCGGAACTATTCGGGCGACGTCGAAAACATTCTAAAAATGGCCACATTACGGGTATTCTTCCTTAATTTAACGAGTATACATTTCCATGCAACACCAATGGCTGAATAATCGCAAATCAAAATTAGATGAGCAGCTTGAGCCTCAGAATGGTCGCTGTGGTAGCTCTGGTGAGAGAAATGACAAGAAGCCATGGTTAGGTGTTCAATGCGTTAAAAAGAATTATTAAAGGTGGCCTTAAAACCTGGTCAAACCAAAGCTTTAGAAACTTACAGCCAAGTAAACATGGTCTCTCTCGACCAGGTCTGCCAGTTTATGTAACAGTTTGGATCGTTGACTGGCGTCCATAGATCTCCATGTTGATCCGTATTCAAACGCTTTTGTGGCGGCTTCAACGGCTTTGTCGATATCTGCCTACAAAAAGATGTGATAAATATAATCGTCTTGAATGACGATGACAAAATGGATGGAAGTATTCAGAACTAACGCGGATGGCACTATTACAAGGGCCATGGACCTCCATGTTGAACCGTATTGTTGGCAGCTTCAACGGCATTTTCGATACCTGTAACAGAGCAAATAAAAATAATCATCTTGACGATGACAATATAGACGATTTTGATTAATTTATAAAGAATTAATGCGGATGGGGCTATTACTACCACCAAGAACCTTAGTGTTGAGCCGTACTCAAAGGCTTTTGTGGCTGCTATGTACAACGGCCCTGTCGATGTCGGACTGTAACATGGGTAATAATGAATATCTAATTATCGTAACAATCAAGAAATAGATTATTTTGAGGAATTTAAAATTCAGAATTAACGCGGATGGGACTATAACAGTATTACAACCACCAAGCCTTAGACATTTCAACAACTCACTGGCCATCTAAATCATAGACATGTCACATTGACATTTAATCTGTATGCCTAATAGGACTTTCAGAAGTTGAACTCATGATCAGATTTTTAATATCCGGATACCCTCGTTAATTTCCGTTGTCACGAAAAATGCCGAATATGGAAACGGAATTGCGCAAAGTGTTTGGTATCTTATGGTGCATGGAGTGCCTTAACGATTTCCGTTGGTCATAGCAAGGTCTATTCTCGTATACTCTGGCGACTTTTATCTATAACCCTAAGTTTAAAGTTGTGGGGCATGGGTAAACATTCGGGATGTCATCCCTTTTCAACGAAAACCTCGTAACTGCAGCTTGTTTTAAGCTGCAGTTACGAGGTTTTCGTTGAAAAGCAGCGATGTATGAGTGTGTAGGCTACTTAAGATAACTGAGAAAGTTACACATGTACCATTCTCATCGCTATCTCATTATATCTAATCTCAATTCAAGATTGCAAAGACGACGATTGTCTCAATTATCAGTGATATCGCTGCTTTTCTTCCGAAACCTCGTTACTACGGCTTTGACCTTGTCCAAAATAATACCGGTTTTCGGCTATCCTATTAATAAATAACAAGCTTGGGAAAACTTTAAGGCAAAAGAATAAAATACTGATAACGAGCATTTTCTTTGGCCTCGCTATTTGCTGAGCTTTATTGTACACAAATATCATCTTCATCAACATCCATTTGGTCGTTTTTGACGAGGACAGTCCTATTCGTGGTAATTTTGCACAAAGTATAACGAAGAGCTCCAAAATGTAAAAGCCTTCTTGTAAGGTCAAATGCAGATCAGAAATCACACATAAAGCCTATTTTTGTGCAATTATTATCTCTAAATTGGTGCATATTGCGTTTTTTACGCAAACACACAGTCTCTGTAGTCTTTAAATATCAGAATAATTCTATAAAAAGATGTATTTCCCATCCCTGAAGGTGGTCTGTGTTCCAGTAATAGCTGCATATGGTAGTTTTATAGCATTATGTCGCTGTTTTTCAACAAAACCCCGTAACTGCAGCTTAAAACAAGCTGCAGTTACGATATTTTGTTGAAAAGCATCATGTGTAGAAATAAAGACAGAGGAAACGATCCATTAAGGTCGACATACAGTGTGAACGAACCAACCTTAAACCATTAACTTCTCTCGGACCACAAAATAGCAAGCTGCATCAAATGACAAGATTGACGTTCACGAAAAATGAATTTTTGTACATTGTATCTCCAAAAACATATTGAACGAAGAGGAGAAATTGCGGGTTATCAGCAGTAGCTTCTCTCAAGGTTTTCTAAGCCTCCCTTTGAGAGACGAAAATCAGGTGCCCAAGTGCTGTTTGGGAAAGGGTTAATATCATTTTACCAAAGTTGGCCTGCCTGGTTATCTGTATGTTCGAAAAACTGTGCACAACTTACCATAACTTTTGAAGAATTAAAACATTGACCCTTTCCAAAACATTGTCTTGATTAAACAACCCTTTGGTAGAAATGAAAACGTTTGAAAGAAAAGAAAATGCTGATTTCCAGCATTTATTTCATTTCCCTAAATGTTGTACGTGTTATGGCAGACAAATTTTCGATTTTCAGCATCGATTATTTTTTTCATCTAAATTTCGATTCTGACCAGTTTGAAGTTTTGCAGTTTTGGAAAGCGATTGGCCTTGAAACTATCACAGCCATAGCTGGTATGAAAATTAGCGCATTAACCCATTCCCACACATTGACTCTTTTTGACCCCTCAAAAGATAAATGCATTGGGAAACATTGTTGAAATTGAAAACATTGCTTGAGACAAGCAATGTCTACATTTTCCACAATTTTTTCTAGCCCAAAAAGATCAAGCATGTTAAAAACTTCATTCCTTTGAAATTGTCGTCTGCAACATCTTTGAATTTAGACCATCTAAAATTCTGTCGTTTGGTAATGGGTTATTTATCAACCCTTTCCCAAACAATACCTGGATTTGACGCCCCTAAGAGAAAAGGCTTGGGAAAACATTGAAACAAAAGAAGAAACTGCTGATAACCATCAGTTTCTCCTTTTGTCTCAATATTTTCTGTGCCATATTTTACACAAATCATATCTTTAACAACATCCATTTTGTCTTTTGTGGCAGTTTTTGAAGTGGATTAACCTAAAATTTTGTCGTTTGGGAAAGGGTTAATATGGCATCTCTCGATAGCTGAAAGGACTTTGCGTACAATAGATGGCCAACATATTGTAACGAGCTGGCGGCCGACGAACAGGTCACTGGTTACTGAAATCTGTCTCAGCGATAAGAGAGATTTCGCTTTCGGCTCTTGTCAGGATGGCTTTTCTCTCAATGTTTCAAAGTAAAGGGGAAAGGGGTTGGACTCCAAGAAAATTAAATTAAAACCGGTAATTGAAAAAAGGAAACAAGTCAGAAATTCAATAAAACAGTGTTATAATTTCACCCTGACGTTTGCAGGGATCTAATAGAATTTTACAGAGTCAAATAAATAAAATCAACAAAAGTTAACAATTTCCAATTAGTGCAAATAAATATAAATACCGTTAAGTAAAGTCCTAATCCGTTCAGCAAGATTCTAAATTAATAAAATAATTAAAATTGAATACCTTTAAATGTTAGATGTATGCCTAGTTTTGCCTAAAATGTACCCAGAAAGTCACTAAGTTAAATAATAAACAATAGCGATCAAGATCAGAATCTGAACAAAAATACAATGCTTTGTTGACAAAAGAAAAATTAAATCTATCCAGAAAATATTCCAAAACAATCTTAAAATTAATTTAACCTATGAGTCTGTTATAATTTTGCCAAAAATAACCGAAGAAAATAAAATAAGTCTAACTAAAAAACCGAAAGAAAATGACGTAAGTTTTGATACCCAAAAAAAATCTAAAATGGAGTCCGAATCTTAGCGTTCCGCAAAAGCTTTTATAGTCACGCGGTGCTAGCAAGTGCTAACATGCAAGAATTTGCTAGACCAGCGTCTCTAGCAAATGCTAGCATGCGAGATCTTGCGAGCAAGCTGCGCACGCAACTGCTATCATGCGAGACTCTGCTAGCACAAAGTCTAGCAAATGCTAGCATGCGAGATTCTGCTAGAAAAATATGGCGAAAAGCTCTGGTGGTTCGCTACGGCAAGCGATTACTACCATAAAATGCATTTAAATCACCATTAAACAATAATAATATGCAAGACAAATGAATAATCTTTCGAATGATAACAATTTTATGACAATTCATTAAGGTTTGAATGAAATAGCGGGGCTAAACTTCGAGTGAAAGCAGCGATACGAGCACAGACCGATAGTTTACACTGTAAAAGGCTGTGTTACTAAAAATAACTCAGCGATAACGCGAGACTTTACTACACCGAGAAATAAATAGACTGTCCAGTACACGCGGCATAGCGCATACATGTATAATTTATCTGCATACACCTCAGTCGAGTAAAGAAAGTTAATTGAATCACTAGGTTTACAGGATTGTCGAGATGCAGACTTTTCTATGTCGAGCATAGAAGCGTAAGTGAAAACTACGATAAATACCCAGATCGCTACATCACCCCCTTCCGAGAGTGTTTAGTTCCATCAAACACTCAAGAAAGCTTTGAATAACTTGAAACAAGTACCGTATAGCACTTTATTTCTGCGGGGACTTTATTTCTGCTATTTCTGCGGTCGTGGACGGCACCGCAGAAATAAAATCCGCAGAATATTAATCCCGAATGTAGAGGTTGTTGTCATTCTGTAATTTTAGTCAGTACGTACATGAACAAGTTATTCTGTTACCACCCGATGGAAAGAACGATATCATAACAATGGAGTGCTTTCCTATTCAAAATTGGTGTAACTACGGCTTTAACTTGGGTGTAGATAAGACATTTTAGTTCATCAATAAACAATGATTTAACAAGTTTGACTGATTGGTAACAGTTTGACACGTCTTTCTTTTGACACATATCTGTGTACGGCATTGTTTCCCATAACGCCTTAATAGATACTGGTAAATGAGCGGGATTATCCCTTTACCCTAACAGAGTAATTAGAATATTTGGTAAGCATCGTCTTTCAAACTATATCTGATACTCACTAAAACTGATTTAATAGCGCAGAAATAAAATCTTTGATTTTGCAAAATGCGAGACCGCAGAAATATGTTCCGCAGAAATTTAACCCGCCTGATTTCTGGAAAAACCGCAGAATTTGGAGCCCGCAGAAATAAAGTGCTATACGGTAATGCATGAAAAACTGGTAGAAAACCACAAAATTTAAGACTTTAAATCTGCTGCACTACCTTAATCATAAATTGGCTCTCACCACCTTAAAGTAGATTAGCAAAAACACACAGGATACCCAAGTGTTTCCATCAATCTAAGTTAAGATAAAACATTGACTAGGTATTGATCAATACAAATGTGATATTGAACAAAATGACCAGTTGTGATTTACAACATGAATTGATTAAAACATTTTTGAACAAGGAAAAAATGCAAAACAGAAAGCTTTGTAAAACATAAAACGGCTCTGAATTATGTAAAACAAGTTTTGTTACTCATGGGCAAACAGTAAAATACCATTTGCTCACAGGTATCAAGACTTGGCAAGGCTCATAGCCTGAGCTGGATTAACATTTTGCCTGATGTGTAGGTACAAGAAAAATAGAGCATTGTAGACTAGAAATGGTGCTTAGTAATGCAATATTTGATCAGTCATATAATCAAACATTTTAACAAACCACCCCCCAAAATTTACATTGGACCTCTCAACCACATCACTAGTACCCCTCACAATCACTCTAACATTCTTTCTCACAAAAAATGATAAAAAATCTCAATCTCACACCGTATTCACACCTTTCGAACCTCTCTCTCCACAATTCAGAACTCTCTCACCAGCGTCTGTTCTCTTTGTCTTCTAGTGGTCTGTTCCTCTGTCTGTCCTTTTCGTCCCTCGATTGTCGACGGTAGTTCTCGTTGTACAGAAAATCCCCATCTTTGTTACACTTCCAACTTCTTTGATGATCTTCACATCTATCACTCTTCCAGTTTCTTCAGTTCCCTCTCGCGAATCTGTGTCTACTTGCATCTTGTCCTGTCTCCTGATGCTGTTTTGCCCTCGGTCCCTTGTGTATCTCCTCTTCACTTGTTATGGCATTGTTGGTTAGTCCATGATCCTTCCCAGGCGTCCTGGTCCATCCCTCTCTTGACCCCCTTGGTCTCCTAGGTAACTCTCCCAGTCCCTGTCGGGTCACCGGCACTAACCACCTCTCTGCAGTCTTCCTTGATCCCTGGTTGGCTGACACCTCCAGCAGCAATCCCATGTACAGTTGGTGCACCTGTCCCCTGTGTCCAAAGCTGTTACCATCTCTTGACCCACCATGTCATCTCGGTACTCACCTTGACACCCATAGGTTCACCACCCTGTCCCACTCCTAGCTGCCTCCCGTGTCACCTCCCTCACCAACCAGTATCTGAAAACATATAACAGTATAATTATCTCGTTCTCGGGATATACTTAGTCAGACCACATCAGCATCTCTTGTGACTTCCATCTCACTTGAAGCTGTCAGTTGGATACCCATGTCTCCCGTCTCCAAATTAAAGCCAAAGTATTATACGCATATTAAACACAAAACTTCAAATATTAAAACATCAACTTCATAAAAACAACTAAAAATTGGTTCATACAACTGTTCTTGTCTCTGTTAAGCTTCACTTGGCTAGTTCATGAGAGTCGATTTGTCTCTAGCCTTTTTATCCTGTGCTTGCTACGTATCCTATTCTCTGTGGAGGTATCCGTCCTTTCGAACCTTGTTTTCTGAAGTTGATTCTGGCAGCACAGCATATCTTGGCTTATCCTATGCTGTTCACTGTTATCTTTAGATCCAAATCTGGACCCGTATGGTTGTACACTGTTGTCCTGAGATTCAAGTCTGGATCTGTATGGTTGATCACTGTGATTCTGTGTTGGTGATCTTGATCTGCATGGTTGATCACTGTGATTCTTTTTTGGTGATCTTGATCTGCATGGTTGATCACTGTGGTTCTGTGTTGGTGATCTTGATCTGCATGGTTGATCACTGTGGTTCTGTGTTGGTGATCTTGATCTGTATGGTTGATCACGGTGGTTCTGTATTGGTGATCTTGATCTGCATGGTTGATCACTGTGATTCTTTTTTGGTGATCTTGATCTGCATGGTTGATCACTGTGGTTCTGTGTTGGTGATCTTGATCTGTATGGTTGATCACTGTGGTTCTGTGTTGGTGATCTTGATCTGCATGGTTGATCACTGTTGCAGTCAAGTGTGTCTAATCTTGGTCTGCATTGTCGAATATAGTCATTTTGGACGTCTGGTCTGCTTCTATTAGGGCAGTTCTTAATAAAGTGTCCGTTTTGGTTGCAGGCAAAACAGGTAATCTCAGCTCTGCGCTTTGTCTCTGGTTCTCTCTGCTCTGTGAGTCTTTCTAACTTTTCCAAAATCTGGAGCATCACAGCTTGTAAGCCTGACTCTCCATTGGGTGGAACGTTGGATCTGATCCTGGTTTCCCCTACTGTTAACTGTCTATCCTGTTTTGGTTTTCCTTTCAGAGCTCTTATCTCTTCATCTTCATGACTTGCTTCTAGATCTTGCTCTTCTTCCATCTCAAAGTTCTCTTCATCAGAAACTTTCCGTGCGAATCTTTTCATTTTCTTCTCGCCAAAAGGATCTCGGTCTCTGCCTTGCCTTGTCTGTATGAAACGCACCACATGGTAGACGGCCTCATCTATATTCTGCGGAATTTTATGGTACTCCACTTCAAACCTGGCTTCGCTGTCCCTCAGACCATCTAAGAATCGCCGCACAAGATCCTCTTGTCGAACAACATCGCTGCGATTACCGTATGCTTTGGCGTAAAGTCGCTTGAGGTCTGCTGCAAACTCTTCCGCAGTTTCTCCGTTCCTTTGATCTCGCCGGCTGAACTTCGCTGCGAATGACCGCTGTGTCTCTACGACTCTAAATTGGCTGTTGAGTTCGCTGACCAGTCGTTGGTAGTCGTGAAGAGTCTGTCTGGGTAGCTGTGTGAAGACAAACTCTCCAGCGGTGCCCTGTAGTTTTGGTAAAAGCTGGTCTACCATCTCCTCTTCACTCCATTGGTACCTCTCTGCTAGTACTTCGAATCTGTTTATCCAGACGGACCAATCCTCCTTTCCTGTGAACGGTGGGAATTTTATATCGTGAGGCATTGGCTGTCTTCTCCGGGTGTTGTCGACTGGTTGCGCTCGAAAGTTACTGTACGGAGAGTGCCTTTGCGTGTCTTGGGTTCCCACTAGATTTCGTTCTTCGCGCAGTCTAGTGTGGCTTTCGACCATTTCTGGGTGACTGTTTATTGATCGCAGGTCGCTGTAATTCTCGAAACCTTGATTCCTACGGAGTAACCTTTGGTTGACATCTCTCGCCTCTCTTTCTGAGTGGTGATTGTGGCGGTGGCTGTTGTCCCAAAAACCTGGTTCTGTCTCTTGTGGCATATTGCTGTAACAATTTCTGTTTCGTTCTGTTGCAGGCAGATGATTACTGCTGTCCTCAACAAAAGTTCTGTTTTGTAGTCAACTGTCGAAACCCCATGTGCTTGTTCTTTCATCATGCGGTTGTCTGTCGAAGCGCTGATTTTCTCCAATCGGATGATTCACGTTGCTGTTTCTGTCATATCTTGGATACATGTGGTGTCTGTCGTGTGAGTTAGTGCTGGCAAGCCCTGGTTGTTCCCGGATCTCTGGTCTATGAAGCTGTAAACGACTGTGATCCCTTGCTGAGTATCCATGCAAAGCTGTCGTTTCGATGTCAACACCGCTATCTGACGAGAACTTGCCGCGTGCAATCTGATCTTGATTGTCGAAGACTTCGCGAGCACCGACATCTCCTGAAGCGAGTTGGTACTCCCTGCGACTTGTCGTGGCTTTCGCTGTAGCTGTCGTAGGTAGTTGACCTGTTGCTGCACCATTTTCGCCCTGCTCGTGCTGTCTGTCCTGGGATTCACACTCTGACTCTCTGTCTGTAGCGTCTTCTGTGTAATCCGCTGTGTTCTTTTTTCTTCCCATTCTGTTAGGTTCGTATCGCTGGATCCAAAATGTTGAATTCTTCGGATCACACTTCTCTGACACCAGAAAATCTATGTAACGAGCTGGCGGCCGACGAACAGGTCACTGGTTACTGAAATCTGTCTCAGCGATAAGAGAGATTTCGCTTTCGGCTCTTGTCAGGATGGTTTTTCTCTCAATGTTTCAAAGTAAAGGGGAAAGGGGTTGGACTCCAAGAAAATTAAATTAAAACCGGTAATTGAAAAAAGGAAACAAGTCAGAAATTCAATAAAACAGTGTTATAATTTCACCCTGACGTTTGCATGGATCTAATAGAATTTTACAGAGTCAAATAAATAAAATCAACAAAAGTTAACAATTTCCAATTAGTGCAAATAAATATAAATACCGTTAAGTAAAGTCCTAATCCGTTCAGCAAGATTCTAAATTAATAAAATAATTAAAATTGAATACCTTTAAATGTTAGATGTATGCCTAGTTTTGCCTAAAATGTACCCAGAAAGTCACTAAGTTAAATAATAAACAATAGCGATCAAGATCAGAATCTGAACAAAAATACAATGCTTTGTTGACAAAAGAAAAATTAAATCTATCCAGAAAATATTCCAAAACAATCTTAAAATTAATTTAACCTATGAGTCTGTTATAATTTTGCCAAAAATAACCGAAGAAAATAAAATAAGTCTAACTAAAAAAACGAAAGAAAATGACGTAAGTTTTGATACCCAAAAAAAAACTAAAATGGAGTCCGAATCTTAGCGTTCCGCAAAAGCTTTTATAGTCACGCGGTGCTAGCAAGTGCTAACATGCAAGAATTTGCTAGACCAGCGTCTCTAGCAAATGCTAGCATGCGAGATCTTGCGAGCAAGCTGCGCACGCAACTGCTATCATGCGAGACTCTGCTAGCACAAAGTCTAGCAAATGCTAGCATGCGAGATTCTGCTAGAAAAATATGGCGAAAAGCTCTGGTGGTTCGCTACGGCAAGCGATTACTACCATAAAATGCATTTAAATCACCATTAAACAATAATAATATGCAAGACAAATGAATAATCTTTCGAATGATAACAATTTTATGACAATTCATTAAGGTTTGAATGAAATAGCGGGGCTAAACTTCGAGTGAAAGCAGCGATACGAGCACAGACCGATAGTTTACACTGTAAAAGGCTGTGTTACTAAAAATAACTCAGCGATAACGCGAGACTTTACTACACCGAGAAATAAATAGACTGTCCAGTACACGCGGCATAGCGCATACATGTATAATTTATCTGCATACACCTCAGTCGAGTAAAGAAAGTTAATTGAATCACTAGGTTTACAGGATTGTCGAGATGCAGACTTTTCTATGTCGAGCATAGAAGCGTAAGTGAAAACTACGATAAATACCCAGATCGCTACATCATCTTTCATTACTAATTAAGGGGGAATGCTCCAGTTTTTCGGAAAACTCGGTTATTACTGTAGACAATTTAATGTTTCGTACCAATATGTTTCGCTACCATATTTTCAATAATATAACACATCATTATAATTTATCATTTTCGATGGTAAAAGTGTATTCATTATGCGAAACTGATTTCCTCAAGATGGAAATCGATTATTTAGAGCAAGACAGTCGTAAGTGTGTATGCAGTTACCACTGTTTTGCGTCATTTTAATCATGTGTAGCTGATAAAAATTGCTGTAATTCACTAATAAGTGCGCTGACCTATACATTTTCTTTTTGGATTATTACCAGGACATGTTGCTCAATACAATGAGGGAGTTTTATCAAATTCTATTATGTAGAACTTGAAATATTTCCAAAAATATGCAAATTTTGACATAAAACACTCCAGTTTCGTTGATCTAACCGAACACTTGAGCAAGCTGTTTTATTCATTTACGCGTTTATAGTAGCACATATTTTGGGTTTTCTGTTCTTATCAAATGTAAGACGTTACTTAAAATCCGTTTTCGGGACTGAACGATGAATATACAATATTTTATTAGCATTTTAGTTACCTTGGACAGGTGCAAGAAATTGTGCATTTTTTCGATGTAGGGGTATGTGGAACGAATGCCTATAAAATTCAAACAAGATCGCTGACCATGCATTTTTATTTTATTTTTCAATTGGTAATAACATGTAATTTCAACATACAAAATATAAATAAATTCTATTATTGAGAAAAATTTTAGGAAACTGGAGCATTCCCCCTTAAGTTCAACTAATTGGAAATTAAACTTTATTACAGACGACCCATAATGGGAGACTGGCCTTCGGTCTCTTTATCACTTATTTCGGTATACGGATGAAATTTATGAAGAACAAAACCTCTCGCCATTTTCCCTACGCTCTCGAATGGCACACAGGAGTCGAGGAATCATCATGCCATGAAGCGGATGTATAGGCCCTACTCGTAATTACACACTATTATCGAAGAAAGCTATGCTGAAATATCAGCATCGTCTTCTTTCCTTAAAATGTTTCCTGTTCCTCTACCCTTCAGGGACGTAAAAAATCTGTAAAAGGTTAATTGCAGAATTCGCCAAACTAGGCGAACGAATATTCAACCAAGAAAAAGTGTTTACCTTATCGCCTTCTTGGATATCACAAATCTTCTTGCCATTGGTCGGATCCACCACGGGAAATGTTTTACCGCTCATGGAGTTAACCCACTCATTGTTTATAAAAATCTGAAATCAAAACAAAGTCGGGAGCACTAACAAAAATTAAAGAATCTTTGCTTTTAATTATAGCTCGATCACACTATTGTGACAAATGTTTACAAAATTTACCTGTGTTAACAGAACAGTACGATCTACAAAATACTGTAATTTTGCACGCATTTGTTGAAATCTTGCAGGTGTGAGACAACTGCAAGATTCGAACCAACGCATTTTTTTTTATTTTACATAGGTAAAATTTGTTTAAACATGTGCCGTACTAACGTTACTGGACTATATAATATAGTTACTCCAATCATAATAAAAATCATTGATCATCATAATCATATTACGAGCCAACTAAGTCGACAAAAAGCATAACTTTTCTTAAATAATTGACAAAGCAATGGCACTTGTGATCCCTCATACATAACTGTTACTTTGAGGGTGGGTAATCGCGTGAAACAACGATTGCAGAAAATCTTCAATAATTATGCTTTATCTGACCGATTTGAAAATGGTTTGAAGCAGAGATGGTGGTTATGCGTAAGGGATAAGATTAATGTGAAAGATCATTAAAAAATCGGCCGATAAAATAGTTATTGACGACGAAGTAAATTTTTATTAGGTCGCCAATGACTTTTTTACCAGCTGTTTTTCTCAAGATCTACTACATCCAGCAAATCCCCGAGCTATTTCCGCCCTCTCTTCTTCAGCCCTTTTTTCAAATCGGTCCTGTATCAACATAATGATTTAGGATTTTCTTCAATTATTGTGTCACGCTATTCCTCGCCGTGCGTCATACCTGTGTATATTTGATTTCTGGTTCCTTTATTGGGGCTGGTGGTGGTGGAAACATCGCCATGGTTGTGGGTATTCGTCTTGTAGAGAGTGTCTAGATGATTCTGTCTTAAAGATGGTAGATGATGCTGTCTTTTATTAAAAATGGTGAAAATTAATCCAATACCAGACATAAAATTTTAGGCTGGTCCAATTAGACGTTACAAATGACAATTTCAAGTGAATGTAATATTAATTGTATATTATGGTGTTTATAGGTAGAAAATTGTGTGGAAAATGGAGAAATTGGAGAAATTGCTCGTCACAAGCAATTTCTTCGTTTTCCACAATGTTTTCAAAAGTCATTATCTTGTACGGGGTCAAAGGAGTCATTGCATGGTAGGAACAGGGGGCTAGAGGGCTAAGCTGCCGCCAAATATGACCAAATTTTCCTTATCTTACACTGAAAATTTAGGGGAAAATCCAACTTAGACACCCCAATATTCAGACGCTGGGGCTTTAGCCACCCCAATATAAAATTGCTTCCTACGGGCCTGCATGGGAAAGGGTTAGGCTAGCCTTTTTCTAAATGGCGTTTAGATCCCCAAATCGTCCCACTTTTCATCTATACGATTTCGTAGATTAGTTGACTATGTGACCCAAGATCATAAAGATATACCAATTTTAAATCCAAAACCTAACTTCTTATTTAAACATTCACTAAGCTGATCCGAATTCAACCAGTTAACAAAACCACAGACGACCCATTTTGTCTATGTAGATGTGATTGACCTTAGTTTGCAGATTGACCAAAGCTAAATAAAAATAAAACTTGTCCCCTGTCTGTTTCCAGTCCTTACTCCTTACTTAACAAGAGTGACACAACATCAATATACGCCATTTTCATTAATCACCCTCCTTTCCTATGACACAGCGTATAATGGCAAAATCCCGACAATATAGTATTACGTGGGTATTCTTTGAAACTTTTATCGCAGTCTGTCCATAAATGTAGGGCTTTCGATGATGTACAAAAATGATAATATGTCTATTTCTATCGGGTAAGTATCAAATAACACGATCCATGCTTACGTTTACGGGTGCACGCGTAAAATATTTTACACGCGCGTGCTTCAAAATATACATGTGTACGCGTAATATAATTATGATATGCCAAGTGTAAAATTCACGCGCAGACGCGTAAAATGTGTGCGTGCCACGGTGCACGCATATAGCTACGCGTGCACTGAAATTATGTATATGCACAGGCGCTCAATGTAAGCGTGCACACGCAAGTACACGGGTATCGTTTATAATTGCACGCAATAAATAGATGTTTGACCCATTTGGGACAACATAGAGTTGCGTTGGGAGATACAGACGTACCCACGGACGGATGCAGAAGATCACTCTAGTATACGACTTTCGGCGGCGATCTCTCAGACTATGTCACAAAAGTAAATATAGAAAGGAGCACACCTTTCTGACTATATCAAAACTTGATCTTCGCAAAAAAGTAGTCCAAATTTAGCTTGTGCAAAGAAATACCTTACTTTTACTCTAAATACTGATCCCAAAGTTCCTTATTATTTAAAAAACTAACAGATTGACTAAGATGATCTATATCCAAATTTTTCACAGGCTATTTAAGCTAACGTAGGCCTACCTAAGACGCCCCAATTTTTGTCTAAATAAATATACTAGTATATAACCTTAAAGTCCAAAGATTGTCCTAAACTAGCTTACATGTGCTATAAACGCGTCACTTTCTCGTTATCTCCTTGCTATCAATATAATAGTAATCCCTACCCTTACTTCTTCAACCTGACTATGAATTCAAATGAGACGGGATCTGGAAAAATGTGCCTTATAGCATTTCGACGATTTTATTGCAAAACCTCGTAACTCCAGCTTTAATCAAGCTTTAATCAGACATGTTTCAAGACCTTTGATAAATGTCGTGAAGAATTTTTTGAGAACAACATAGTTCCTGATCAGACTGCGTGTATACCCAAGCTGATCTGGAGCCATTTTTGGCTCAAAAGTATCAAGGGGATTTTTTTTGCAGATGCTGGCTCAAATAAATGTGCATTTATTCATTTTCCATTAATCAATTATCTGTTCTTGATATTGGTAATACTAGGAATCTATAAACACAAAGAGAAAATGAGAAAATAGTGGTAACAATTCCTTCATCCATTTCCTTGATTTTTTCCTAACATACGATACTTCACATTTTTCTATGTTTTTTCTTCTGGCCCAAAAAAAAAATAGAAAAATATCACACGAAAGTATAGAACTCAAAGACTGATCTGGCAGGGCATCACTAGCTATTAGCTAGAGATGCTCTTTCATGTCATTCATCGGGACCCATACTTGTACAGTCGACACTCGTTGTGTCGAAGTCGGAGGGGTCGTCAAAATACCTCGACATATCCGGAGTTCGACTCATCCGATTTTGTTCGGCTTCGATAAAGTTGATATTTGACCGTTTTTGAAACGAATCAAGTACGATTACTGTTGAAAAGTAGTAGGAAAAGGAAAGAAATTGCTCGTTTCGAGCAATTTCTGTCCTTTTCCTACTATATTTCAATAGCTATATTGAGTCCGAAATTATTTTGTTTGAGAAAAATATGTCCATTGATGAGGACGGGACCAGATTTGAACTTCGACTTAAGCGAAAATTCGACTTATCCGATGTCGACATAACGATTGTCGACTGTATCATATTGGATACATACAAATTTTAAAATTGGTTAAACTGACATTTTTCGAAAGATAATTCACAAGTGACCTACATGCGATAGCAAGTTTTTTAAACTGGAGGGACACAAAACATTTTGGGTATACTCAAATGCTATACAAAGTAGCTTAAATGGCGATTTTCACTTTTTCCCTAAAGCTTTGTACTTCATAGTGGAAACACCTTGTGATTTATAGCACTTTGAATGTTACGTTCAAGAAGTGAATTTGTCTAACAAGCGAAAATCAGAAACGGAGCCAATATTTCAGTCAATCGTGCAATAATTAAGACGGCATAGGGATATGCGTAATCTGGCCAAAATTATTTTTATCTCTTAAAACCCACACCCTATTACCGGCTATCACTACAGCAGTTGCTAACCTTGGGCAGTATCATCTATAAATAGCGGTTGTACTGGGTAGGTCATACTTTTTCCATCTTTGTTTTTGTGTTAAAGCCTTTCTCAGCTATATTTGTAATGCACTTGGTTGGCCAAACATTTGAGCACCTACATGATAAATATTAGCCCAAAGAATCCCTAAACAACAAAATTATTCAGCGACAAAGTCGTAACTTCACAATTTTTTACGTAAAATCCAACTTTCAGTCCATACAATGAGAAAATGATAGGACGATCATTAGAATTAATATAACTATTAAAATAGTTAATCAATTTTCTTACACTGTGTAAATTTAGAAAACTGTCTGAATTGAATTAACTTCAGACTGACCGATTAAAACTAAACACTGGTGCCGATTTGGCTATCACGAACAGCATATTGAAAATTTGAATGGCAAACCCGGACATAAGTTGATGGCAACACAGAACAATATGTCTTGTCGGAAAAGCGGCATCTCTTTCAACAAGAAGTTGCCTGAAAGGAACATAAATAATGTATTAACACCATTTCTTGATAGACTAGCCAATTTCTGAATTATAGACATAGAAATCGTGCAAGTTCCTTTCATCTAGATATGGTTGAAGCTGAGTAACACAAAATTGAAGGACGTATGCAACCATTA
This sequence comes from Fragum sueziense, assembly GCA_963680895.1. Taxonomy (NCBI): domain Eukaryota; kingdom Metazoa; phylum Mollusca; class Bivalvia; order Cardiida; family Cardiidae; genus Fragum; species Fragum sueziense. The sequence goes on along the minus strand of OY804598.1, from coordinate 38,763,419 downwards.
GTTGTAGATGATAGTTTGTCGGTTAAGGTATACATCCCATCATTAAAAACACCACTTTTTAGCCGTACGAAATGCATCAAAATACACACATTTGTACATACACTTCTTATAAGTTGATTTAACGTGCCGGATTTCAAGATTATGCTTCAAAAGGAAAATAATTTACAAATATTACTTTACTCTATATTCATATGCAGCGGAGGTAATTTTGAACATTTCTGTCAAATATTTCCGTAAGTATGCATTGATTCAAAATTCTAAACCGTTCAAAATGGTTATGTTTAGAATGGAAATGTAACACAGTTTAGGAATTACTGGCACTTATCAAATTCACCTCTGGCTCTTTAGTGCTAATGATGGGTTGCAAACCTTAAAAAAACTACACATACTTTACAGTGAAGATAGTGGATTTTACATCATGTCGTCGCTGTTTCAGGCACAAAATATGACTGTAATATTTGTAATGGGGTTAAATTTCATTTAGTCAGACTTAACTTAAAAAGATGGAACCCACGCAAATATATGTATATGAATCCTGCTATTTCAAAGTCGGTCAATGAATCTTCAAACATTTCGATCGAATGTTTTGCGCGGTGTAAATTTGTATTTTTCATTGCGAAACGATTTGGTTTATTGGGGTTTTACGCCGTTTTCAACTGCCATGGTTATATCGCTGCACCTTGAGCGCCTTACAATGGATTCCTGTTGTTTCTCATACAAGTACTAACACAATAGACTAACCGAGCCTCCAGCTGCTCGCCCACATAGGTTAACAATATCAAACCATTGGTGGGTAACATTAGTTAGAAAAGATATTTGCCACGGCCGGGGATCGAACCCGGGTTCTCTCGAATGAGAGACAGATGCGCTATGAATGTTCAGCGTTTTGGCTTCATTGCGAAACGAAGAAGAGATATCGGTGATAACGGATTATCAAGCAAGAATCTGTTGATATCGATAAAACATCATGGTTGTCTGCATAAAGCACATGATTGCAACTAGCCTAGGTAAGTGAATACAGAAACTAGTGAAGGATCAAAGATCAGTCAGCTAGGTAAGGATCTCTATAGATAAGGCGAGAAATCTCCCTAAACGTCTCAAATGGAAAAGTCAATTTTCAAAACATTCAAATTGATAGCCATCTCGAGCTGTATTGTTAGATCTATACCTAAATCATATGAACATTGATTTTGTACAATAAAAACGATCCGACATGTATTGGTTTCTGTACCTACGCCTTAAATTATATTTTCTTACCCTACCGGTATTCATTTAACCAGAATTAAGTTTTCTATTGTTTTATCAGCAATATTTTTTTGTAAATGTAAGGAAAATTGGTTTTGAAATCACAAACCAGTTTTCGTTTTGTCCTTAGTGCGCATGCGCACCATTGAAATGAGTTTAAAGGCGAAATCTTCCCGCCAAAACATATGGCAATTGGTATATGAGCACTATTTTCGATATACATGTAAAAGTATGTTCCCCCAGTGACCCAGGAAATCCTTTTTACCAAGGAAGTCTATGATCAAGTGACAAAACATATGTCAATGGGAAGCTGGGTCAAAGGGGGGGGGGGGAAGAACGATGTTTGCCAGCCAAAGGAAGGTAGGTATTCATCGGTTTTTGGCGGGAAAGTGCGTTTTTAAGGTTGTTTCAGTGGTGCGTATGCGCAATACGGACAAAACCAAAAAAGCTGCCATATAAAGTCTACACCATTTATCCTTGTATCTGTGGAAATTAAATTGGGAATAAAACAAAAAGAAACTTCATTTTACATCTATGAATACAGGTAGTGTAAGAAATTGAAAACCATTTAGGTGGGTAAAATAATCAAGAGTTATCTGCACCTATAGAACTTTTTAAATGGCATAAAATCGGTATTCATTTATTTATTTATCTAACTAACCATAAAGCTATATTTTGTTTCTCAATTTGTAAGTTTTGAAAATTGACCCATAGAGCTGAGCCTTTTAGGGAGATTTCTTGCCTTATCCATAGAGGTTCTTTACACCTAGGGTTGTAAGATTATCATTTTTATATTGGACCATAACTACAAAAATGTATACGGACAAAATTGTGAATGCCCAAATTGACAGGCTGTTGCAGAAGACAAAGTGGATGCTGACAAGAATATAACTTTGTACAAGATAGCAAGCTCTTTCTAAAAGGAGCGTAAAAAGAGGCATTTTTTTAAATGGTTAGAAATGTTTATTTCTTTTTTATTCTGTGTTATGTTTCACCTTGCATGGTGAAGTAAAGCCGAGTGGTCATTGGACAAAGACCTCTCAATAAAAGTACCCAGCCTCCAGCTGCGCTCTCACATAGATGATTCACACCCATTGGTGAGAGACAAATGACTTTTGTCAAATGTAAGAATGGATACTGGTCGGCCTGGGGTTCGAACTCGCGACCCCTGGATTGACAGACTCCGACGTTAACTGGACTCTGCTTAAACAGATACATGTTGCAGCAAGTACTCTTTATAAAGCAAACCGCACGGAATCTCGGACAAGCAAAAGTGCTTTGTCCGTATGATTCTAAAACCACACAACTGCAGCTTGAATGAAGCCGTGGTTACGAGATTTTTAACAGCTAAAACCGCTTGGATCATTCTATTTATAGCTTAAGATTTAAAGTCTCACAACTATGGCCACATACGAGATTTTATAACAACACATACGATGCACTATTGTTTCACCAAAATTGCACCACGGTTAACTGGATAAAAACATTCTCCATTTACCTGATTTTTATATCAAATAAATAACAACGACATCGCTGTATTGTCCACCCAAATTAACCCGGGACAACTTAATTTTCGTGTGCAAAGTCCGTTAGTTGAGTGCCTTAACCTTAACAAGTGGGGTCATTACATATGCAGATGTCTTGGGTTAATCTTACTGGACAATATAAATTACCAGTCTGATATTTGGCTAGTATAATTACCCGGTCAAGGTCAGTAATTATCCTCCAAATAGTGTTCATAATTAAAACTCTTATTAAATTCCCCTGCAAATAATCGAGTTCATAAGCAATAATTAGATAAAGCGGAAACTCACCATTTTAAAACTTAAATTTATATTGCTATAATAGACGAATAACGCAATGGTATTTTTGAGCATAGGATCTAATGTTGAAGGTATTTTTTTTAAAGTTAGTCTGTGCCCGATTTTATAAACGCCGGCTAGAGTTAACCAAATGGCCAAGTATCTGTTTCGGTTATTTTTCAATTATTCACATCGGAAAATTTGAACAAATCAGTGAAATATTTTGTTTGTGCTAAACAGCGTTGATACAATCGGGCCTATGATTTGATTTCATGAGATGTAACGCCGTTTTAAACCGCTATGGCCATAATGCAGTGGCTGGAGCACCTAACCATGGATTCCTGGGAAGTTCTTGCTTTATATATAGCTTATTCTTATCTGATGCTCTTTTATCAAACAAAAGTACCAGCATTCATGTATTGTTGTAATTATTATCAGCAAATTTTAAATATTTCACACCATGATCACTTGGATGATGAAAAAGAATTGTACATAGACAAGCAAAATAGTATCATTTATGCTGTCTGTGATTGCCTATTTCAAGTACGAATCTCCTGTCGGTGATCCCCCTATGTGCTGTTCGTGATTGCATAAATTTGTAGCTCACCAAACTTTGTTTGACTATAACGACATAACGGAATAGTTGATTGTCTTCACAAGCAATTAGTTGGTAGATAATATACTAGATATCCATTTTGTAATAAAATTTCTAACATTTGCTTCAGTGTTTTTCTGCTATTTGCATGGAAAGATGAATTTTATATGCAAATATGTGAAGTTTCAACTTTGTTGGTGAATTATTTTTTTGTTTGTGGACTCTCTGTGCTAAAATTTGACATGTGGGTGCTCAAATGTATGGCAAGCCAAGGGCACTACAAATTATAGCTGAGAAACGCTTTTACACAAAACAAATATGGAAAAAGTATGACCTACCCAGTTCACCCGCTATTTATAGATGATACTGCCCAAGGTTAGCAACTGCTGTAGTGATAGCCGGTAATAGGGTGTGAAACCACTGTTGGTGAACTCGGCCAAAGCGAGGGACGTTTTCCACTACAACAAGGTACAGATAGTTTGCGTTTAAATGTGATTTTAAAGATCTGATTTGATATTTTTTCTAATAACAACGAATTTATTCTAAAAATAGACCGGGTTTACCAATACCAATATATTGACGTATTGATGTATTTGTCGAAGCCGTAGTTACGATATTTTATAACAACACCGACGGAAAACTATGATCGCGAAAAAACGTCCCACGGTTTGGCCGAGTTCACCACCAATGAAAACGTGCGCGTTAGATGTAGCAAATGGATGTACGAGGGTTGTTTGATAAACTCGCGGAATTTGTTTCTCATTTCTTCATTTTATGTTAAAAAAAATATGAAATTACACTCATGTATAGAAAATCATGTCATAAATTTGGGGTTGTAACGACAATAAGATTTACCCACTCTTATGCACCTTTTTCGGTCTCCTTAGCAACCAATATACGCGACGTTGCCTTTGGTCAATTTTGAAATAATTGTGTAAATGAAAATCGTGCCAGTGCACCATAACCATGCACGCCAGAACCATGGAAATTAAGTTTGCGTTTAGTTGACAATGTGTTGTGATTTTCTGAAAATTTGCCGTTTTTATTTCAAAATTTGACATGTTCACAGCGTTTTCAAGATCATGTCGTAAGCAAATCGTGGAAGAAAACTGGCGTCATCTTATAACCTGATGACGCGCCGTCGTAATGTTTTGTGTTTGGTTAGAGAAATCGCCTACATGTTACATTGAGAGAAATGGGCAAGTCGATGAATTTGTCGATATGTGGAAAAGCATTTGCATTGAAGTATGGACGCATAAAGACAGACAAAACATCGGTACATGATGATGGCTAGCCAGGTAGACCAAACCATTCAGTCAGTCAGGGTAAAAATGCTCGTGAAGGGTAGCTTGTCTGGGCAGATAGGTGATTGACTGTACGGGTTGTTGCTGTAAATATTTCTTTTTTTAAATCAATTAATAATAAGTCCTTTATCGTATGTTTAAAGGAGTAGAATGATTATGTCAAAAGTTTCCGGTAACTTGGCTTCTCGTCTTCTACGAGGCGTCGACCAACAGAATCATGTTCAGTCTTATAACTCTTCTTGCGATTTTCTGATGCGGTATGAGTCTGGTTGACAATTCCTTAGATAAAATTGTACCGACTTGCGAAATGCAGCTTCGTTACCATGATCCCGAAACAAAGAAAGAAATATGTGTATGTACGTAAAACTCTAGGCACAATCCATCCCTAAACAGTACGGAAGTAATATCATAATTCATTGGCCAGCATATCGAAACTTCCGACGAACTAAAGAAACCGCTAGAAGTTTATCATGTATTTTATCAATCATGTGTGACTGAGTTAAGGAAACATTTAATCAGAGTTAAACCGAATACACATGGATTTTAAAGCTGCTGCTGGAGACTATATCGAAAGAGTCAATGGGTATTTCAATTCTGATTTTCAAAGACTTGACGTCACTTACGGCGGCGTGACGTTACGTGACACTCTGGCAAAAGGCAACCGGCAAGACATGCCTCTATTCAATGGTATCTGTAGAAATAATTTGTAAACGTATGATAATGATATTTTGCATATTTACTAACGAATAGTTAAAGTGACATTTCACATTTATTTCATTTTTTACAAGTATGTCTTGATGCAAAGATCGTTTATTCTAATGCATAAAAGTGCTATCAGTTTTTTGAAGTTGTTATGTATAAGCGAAAAATACGCCTTTAAAATTGAGACAGAAATGACAAATTGTATATAAATCTGAACTGTTGTCCACAACAATTTGTTAAATTTTAGCATAGAAATATATATTTCTCGTAAACGGTTCAATATTTTGACTTGAAACTTTCAGAATTTTCAAAAGAAAAGATGCTCTTTCAGATAGACTAAAAGTAAAATTTATGTAAAAATAATCGTGAAATGTCACTTTAAGTTTTATCACGAAAGAGATTTAATTCTGATATTCAATCACAATTTTGAATTACAGAATAATTCTGCGAATTTATCAAACAACCCTCGTATAACTGGTCAATACGGATCCTGACCAGACAACGCTTATACATAAACCGATCTGAATCAATGTCGGTCTCCAAAAGGGATCAATTCATTGTATCAAGTAAACAGTGACGTAAATTCGGACAAACAATAGTATTTCGTCATCTTCTAAATCTTCTAGAACGTCTCAAATACAACTTGACTGAAACTTTAGTTACCAGATTTTATAACAACATCGACGATTTATCAATATATTTATAGTGGCAAATCCAGTCTATGTTTAGCATAAATTTCATCGCCATTCCATAATGCCCATTTTTCCATTTTCTAAAATGTAGATTTTATCATCTGTAGATAATCAGCTTAGACGATAGGAGAGCGGTCATTGAGTGGTCGTAAGATTAAGCTGTCCTTCAATACCTCATTAAATATTATGTACATGAATATATATAGATTATGATCCGCAATTTGGAAAAATGTCCCTTGAGGCTTTTTAGTCCTAAACATGGATCTAGATCAGCCTGCGTATACACGCAGTCTGACGAAGAACCATGTTGTTCTCCATCAGCTTCTTCGTAACCTGTATCATACATTATAGAGCAGCATGAACCTCTGCCAGTCTCCACTTACGGCAAAAGAGATACTAAACTGACGTCCAAAAGAAACGCTCCAATGAAATTTGTCGTTATTTTCGTTATGCCTATTACAAAGTTATTGAAATGTATACTGTATATTATCATTTTCACCGACAATTACGGCAAATGAAAAAATACGCATTTCTATGCATTAACATGTCCTATTCCGGTGACTGGTCACGTTTTCTATGTGCGCTTCGTGTATGTATACCACATGATGAAATTCGTCAGATTTTACACAGTAACATGTGTTTTAGGATAGGCAACCACGCATTTAAAGATTTTCTTATGAAACATCCGAAATGAAGGATACCAAGACTTAATTCTGAAAAAGGGAGCCCTTAATGTGGCCATTTTTGAATGCGACGAATGCACAAACAAGTCGCAAGCCAGTTTAACAGCTTGTGTTTCTCGATTCGGTATCTTGATCGATACGTTAGAGTTCCGCCAACGTTTATTGATCGGCCACGCTCAACAAGACCTGATATAACGCATGTAAATCAAAAAAATTCTCCACGTTAACGCCATGTACGTTTCAGGTTTGTGAGCTGGGATCGACGTTCTGTCGAATAGTTGGTAAATGTGGTGGCAAAAAAAGTGTTTTTCTGGTAACTGGTGTTGTTGCAAGTAACGTTTGAAACAGACACACTGCTCGAAAAATAGAGCTCGTAGATTAGCCATTTTCAAATACGGGAAAATAAAAAAACATGCCCCCCTGACGTTTTGACGTCTTGCATTACACGATTAGGCATCTTGATCGACGAGTTAGAGTTACAGAAACATTTGCCAATCGGCCAAAATCAGATAGACCTCACGAAACGCCTGTTATACAAGAAGTTGTCTTACGTTAACGTCATATGCGTTTCAGGTTTGAGACGCTTAAATCAACTTCGCGTTTAGTATTCACTAACTGTGGTCATCAAATGAAACGTTTTACGGTATCTTTTGTCGTCGCGAGTAAAATTTGAACCACGTACTACTGTTTTTCAAACGGAAATTCTGATACCGCTCTGTTTAAATGGGCCGTTTTTTGTAAACTGTGACAGTTTGATAATTTCTTTATCACCATTTTCAAGCACAGATAATAAATTTACAGATGCAAATAAGTATTTGTAATTTCAAATCAGATTTACTGAATAATCGGACATTTATTAGGACTGAGGCGTTTCTTTTGGACGTCAGTATATTATTGTCCCACAAGATTAACCCGGGACATCTGCGTATGTAATGGCCCTACTTCGGCAATGTTTTGTTAAGACGCTCAACTAACAGACTTAGCGCACGAACATTTAAGTTGTCACTGGTTAATTTGGGGGGACAATATTACGTGCATTATCTGGGTTTTTAAAGTTTACATGTTTAGAACTGAAAATATCGTCATTGCGAGGTCAATAAATCAACCGGTTTGAATAAAATCTCGATAGAAAATTAGATGACAGATAAAAGCAATTGCTCGAGCACAGTCTCTCCTTTGTCTGCTGTGTATCGCCGCTTTTCAACGAAAAACTCGTAACTGCAGCTTGCTTTAAGCTGCAGTTACGAGGTTTTCTTAGAAAAACAGCGACATTATTTGTGCATGTATGTACCTGCTTGAACACCAAAAAGAAAGGAAAAAATGGTGGATCTAACACTTTTTTTTCAGAAATAATATTCCTTTAAAAAAATCCGATGTGTCAAATTATGGTTATTTTGGTGAATTGGACGGCCCATCTCACGTGACTTGACTATGACGCAGCGAGTAAATATGAACACCGTTTTCTAGTTCGTAAAGTCATATCACTCCACCCACTCAAGTCATTATTTATCAACTAATTGAATTTTATTATTTACGGAAACGAACTTTCTTTGTAATTATTTATAGATTCTTCTTTGACATTTCTATATTTGTGTTTATAAACTTATTAATGTTCAGCTCAACACTATGAGACTGAGCATTATTATTAAATTTTATTAAGAGATAGAGCTATTCCAGTCACAAATGTGTTAGCGTTATAGTATTTACGTATCAGATAGAGAATTACGCGAAATAAATATTCAAATGCGGGCAGATTCTACGCGAAATAAACATTTAGATGCGCGCAGATTCTACGCGAAATAAACATTTCGAGAGAATAAAGATCGACAATTTCCGTAAAAGACGCCCTAATCTAGAGCATGAGGTTTCTGACTTGCCAGTTTGTCCCGCAATGACGTCATAATTGTGTCGCTATATGACGTAAAATCGGACTTTTAGCGTTGTTTCAAATTTCGTCTTCGAAAAATTAAAGATCCGAAAAGACCAAAATATCCAATTTAAAAGACAAATTAAGAACACTTTTTATGTTTGAAAATTGTGGCAAATTTGATATTTGATTATTAGAAAGGTGTTTTTTTTTTCGACCCAAAAGTTTAATTTTGTCAATCAGTGGACACTTTAAATTTCAGACGCACAACGCTCGTAGGAGCATGTACGGCGGGTTGAAAGAGAGGCATAAGTCGTAGCTTGACTTGAAGTCGGTCAGTATTTTCCTCTTTTTGACGTTGATTTTTTTCTGAAATAGGTTTTTCGGACTTCCCATGGTTCTTTTGAGAATGGCGATTACATGTTACTCAAATAGGATTTATCGAGGAATGACGCAAGTCAAGGGGCTTGTTATGTCCTTGTTAGTTCCTAATTAAATTCATATTAGACAAAATAAGACGGACTACAAATATTTATGGACTTCATTCTCTTTTAAGGATGTCTAATGATTAAGAGTAAATTACATGGGTTTCAAGACTCTTAACAGTATTTTGCGTTCATAATTGACCACTGTTATAGACGGCGATATTTGACCCGGCAGAGCAGACCAAGCGGAAAGGTCAACAGACTTATCGTCCGGGGGTGATAGGTATGCCGGAACCCCTCGTGATTTGCCGAACACTTCGCATGCTTCGCTATTTTCAGGTAATAATCATATCATTCGACGACCTAACAGTATTTTCACGTGCATACATTTGTCGCGTCATCTTAAAATGGTAATTGGTAAACTGAATATGCAAAAATGCCGATCCTGGTCAGCCTGTGCCATCTGTACGGTATGACCAGGAGGTGAGCTGTATTTTAATATATTTTTGTTTGAAGATTACGCCTATTTTAATGATTGACTTTACTGAAAATTTCGATCCAAATGGACCACGGTAGCTTAATTTTTGTAATTTGACTAGATTAGATAACATCTTATTTTCACATGGCCGCACAATGTTGTATAACGGATACAGTGCATGTCTTTACGTAAATTAGCGACGGACCATTCCCGTCTAAACTGGACAATAAACTTTTCCACTTTTCTGTACAGTTAAGGTCACTCTGCCTGGTCAATTATTTTCCCCTATACACAGTGATATTAGGCATGGCACAACAACAACACCACGGATGACGTCAAGGTTGAGCGAAGTGATTGTTAGTGTTCGACCTACTTTTTGGACCTATGAAATTGCAGTATATTTTAAAATTTCACCGCTCTGTTTCGCATAAACGGACAGCCGGCTAGTTTATGTGACGTCTATATATAGCCACGCCCATTCTCCAATGAACCGCTAGCGAACACTAAGCCCGATAGAGCCTGTGTAGTAGATTCTACGCGATATAAACATTCAATGCGCTGCGCGCATTTGAATGTTTATTTCGCGTAGAATCTTTTATACAGCTTCTATCTAACACGTAAAGATCTAATGGAGACGCTCTTCAACGGGAAATGCTTCCGGGTCGTAGTATACGAACATAGTTCCGTCAAAAATGGATCTGCTCCATTTGTTGCATTGATTCTGTGTCTATAGAATAGGCAGATGCATGAAATGTGGTTCTGTATACTGGCAGACCATCAGTGTACTGCTAGGATGTGTTTTTATGAATTTGTTGGGAACTAGTTTCTTGCGCGGTCGTGACCTTTCATGGGGTGTGTCACATATGTAGATCCCGAAATAGATGGCAAATTTCAGGGGTGGCTGTGTTCACGGGTGCGTGAATTTAGCTGATGGTGCTATTGATACCACTTTCTTGGTAGTAAATTAAAGACAAAGAAATCGTCGTAAAATGTGCCACAAAGACTTCTGAGAGGAGCTAGAAGCTGCCAAATTGACCCATTTCACTATATATTTAATAGGCCCGTTGCGTTGAGGAGTGACACCTAATGATTGGTGGAATACCTTAGTTCTCGTCGGTACCCATTTGCAGCTGGGCTGAGTGGCCTGATCACTGGCCATAATCCGAGTTTTCTCTGATGAAATTCGCTCTTTGATATGTTGATGTCGCTCATTTACATGGGTGACATCAACATATTAAAAAGTGTGAATTTCATCAGAGAAAACTCGGATTATTGCCAGCCAGGTGGTCAATCACAAAACCTGGAAATTACCAAACCTTGCTCTATCGATGGTCTAACGTAGACAATCATACTGACTTCCCAGATAGAGACATTGTTGATCAAAAGTTATCGCGAATTATAGTTTCAAGAAAGGATGTAAATGAAATTAATTGAATATCATACGGCGGTGGGGATTTTTTTTACGTTGGAGTAAAATTATTTCCGCCTATTTCTGGAATAATAACGAACAACCTTTGAATCAATTAGGATCCAATTATTCTCACTATGTTATTTATTATATTAGATTTTAGCACCTTGAATTGAACTCGGCACGTGACAAGGAAATATGTGGTTCAGATTTTTTTGTCTTTTTTTTTTTTGTAATAATGTTATCATACGAGCAACAGATAAGAAGGAGCGATAGCTTTTTGAAAGGCCATTCACTTTCGACTCAAGATAAGATCAGGGTACATTTTGCTTTCTTATAGTCTCAATTAATACAGAAGAAACTACAAGAAAATATTATGGATCCCGACCAAGATCCATGTTGATCTTAAATGCCATGTAGTTGCTATTATTTCCGAACCCATTTCAATTTTTATTGAATTTGATTTTCATTTGCTTCAATGTTTCGGCTTGTCATGGCCTTTTTCAAAAGTACGAAAATCACTTAAGTTATTTTTTTCAACGAAATGAAGAAAACAGTATGTTTCAAAGTAGAATACCAGCAAAGTGGTCATTTCGAAATTCCTAAAACATCGGATTTTTTTTCCGAGCGGCGTCGTTATGTATCCGAAGCTATTCGGGCGCGGTCGTAAACATTAGGCGATCGAAAGTTCTACCGTCGAATGTCTACGACCGCGCACGAATAATTCCGACGTCGCAAGAATCTCATTAAGGGTGGACTACCTTTAAACGCGTGCCCGTGATACTCCTAAGTTGAAGTTAAGGTAAAAAGGGCCTAATTAGCACCAAAGAGCCCGCGGCGAAATTTGAAAAGTGCTAGTAAATCCTAAAATGTGTTACATTTCTATTCCAAATATAAACATAAGCATTTTGTACGGTTTAGAATTTTGAATTAATGCATATTTATGGAAATATTAGACAAAAATATTCCAAATTACCTCCCTTTTATATGAATATAGAGTAAAATAATATTTGTAAATTACTTTCTCCTTGAAGCATTATCTTGAAATCCGGCACGGTGAATCAACTTATGTGAAGTGTATTTACAAGTGTGTGTAATTTGATGCATTTCGTATGGCTAGAAAGTGGTGTTTTTAATTAGGCACTTCATACCTTAAATGAGGAAACAATGTTTGATTCAATTAGGGCTCGTTTGGGAAAGGGTTAAGATAATTATTGTTGTAAAGAGCTCAGCTGGTGGCGACATGAGAGGTTGCTCGACTTCGTCGTGCTTTAAACCGTTGGCCCTTCGGCCATGGCAGCTATAATTGTGGGTCAGTGGATGGTAGAATAAGTGGAAAAGCACATACTCATCACATGTTTGCCTTCCAATTTCCCACTCTTGATATTTTTGTCCGCAATTTCCAAGAAGAGACTACCTTGTTTGGAGAGGCAATTATTTTGTTATACATGGGGAGCAATTTATGACTTTTCCTTGCAGTTTATAAAGGTAAGGCCTGGGTAATGCACTTCCGGTATAATCGTTATATTTCGTTTATAAATGATATGATTATAATCGTTTATAAATGAGAGTGTTCAGATTCCCGGGAAATATATTAAACAATTTTTGTGAAAATGTTTCTAAATTGTATGAAGAGTCGGCAAAAAACCCAACGAAAGTAAAAAGTTCGGAGCTATGAAAATTACTTCCCTTTAAAATCGTCTTAGAATCGTTTAAAATCGTCGATTCGCACCATACAGATTTCGTTCCATAACTGATTACTCAGGCCTTACCTTAATGGAAAAAGTCAAATAAGGGTTACTCTGTATGTGTATTAGATCTATGTTTTAATGCCAAGATTGGTTGTTCTGCAGCTTTTTTTCAAATTGTTGCTGATAAGCCAGAAAAAAACGTTTTTAAAGTTGGGACAGAAATGACAAATTCCATTTACTTAGTACATGTAAACTGTGGTAAACCACAATTGATAATATGTGTCGAAGTCAGAGAGACCGTCAAAATACCTCGACATATCCGGAGTTCGACTCATCCGATTTTGATTATTTTTCGATGAAAACGTTATTTTACCAGTTTTGATGGGCATCGTATGTGTCCATGATTGAAATATAGTAGGAAAAGGAAAGAAATTGCTCGACACGAGCAATTTCTATCCTTTTCCTACTAAATTTCAATGGCTGCATTTGTTTCAGAATTATTTTGATTAAACATTTTGATATCCATATGTAGAGGACGGGACATGATTTTAACCTCGACTTCGGCGGAATTTCGACTTATCCGATGTCGGGATAACGAGTGTCGACTGCACATGTATATTTCTCATTAACGACGATATACTTTAGCTTGAAATTTTCAGAATTTCCAAAATAGAATATGTTCTCTTTCAGATAATAGATAAAAGTAAAATCTTTGGAAATATATAATGGAATATCTATTTAAATATTATGTTTTCAGAAATGATTTAAATAAATATTGTTCTTCGTATTTATGATTGCATTAAATCTGTGTGTAAATCCAAAACTTCACACGATTCATTAACAATTGTGATGAAGGGTTAACCCATTATCAAACGACAAAATTTTAGGGTGCTCTAAATTCAAAGATCATGCAGACGACAATTTCAAGTGAATGAAATTTCACATTTTTCGGTCTTTTTACATAGAAAACATTGTGGGAAATGAAGAAATTGCTTGTCACAAGCAATTTCTTCATTTTCCACGATGTTTTCCAAAGCCTTTATCTCTTGGGGAGTCAAAAAGAGTCACTGTGTGGTAATGGGTTAATAAAATGCATCTTGTTGCGTGTAGGAAATTATGGGTTTTCTCTTCATTTGTGATTGAAAATTCAAATCATTTGTTTTCACCGCAAATGATTGTTGACTTTGAACGAGGGATTATCTTCATTTCATGACAGAAAATTCAATTTGTTTTAACGTACATTATTGTTTAACCCATTACCATATAATGACTCTTTTTGACTCCCCACAAAATAATGGCCATGGAAAACATCGTGGAAAATGAAGAAATTGCTTGTGACAAGCAATTTCTCCATTTCCCACAATGTTTTCCATACAAAAAGTCATAAAATTCAAGAATTCCATTCATTTGAAATTGTCGTCTGCAGGATCTTTCAATTTAGACCACCCTAAACTTTTATCGTTCAGTAATGGGTTAAACAGATGAAGGTTAATGCAAGTCACAGTCCAAACAACCGGCTGCCTATCCCACGGAAATAACTAGAAGACGAATCGGCCATTAATTTTGTCAAAGACATTTGACTTTCTAAAATGTCAGAGATGGTGGATTAGAACGAGGCTTTGAACCCACGCGAAAGATCTTGGATTGGTTGATTCTGACTTTCCAAACTATATAGTTTAGTGTTCGACTTACTTTTTGGACCGATGAAATTGCAGTATATTTTAAAATTTCGCCGCTATATTTCGCATACATAACGAGACTGTCGGCTAGTTTATGTGACGTCAATAGATAGCCACGCCCCGTTACCAATGAACCACTAGCAAACACCAAGTCAGTCAGAGTCTGTATGGTAGATTCTACGCAATATAAACATTCATTGTGCTATCTATCTAATACGTATTGGGGACCCGACTAGATCTATACAACATGCAATCTAAATAAATTTAGATATTATCTTTAAAGGGCGACGGTAACAGATGGTCTAATTGCAAAAAATGAAATTTTTTGAAAAAATATGCAAAACTTTTGTGTTGACCACCTCGGGATGGTTAATAATATGCGATTCAGACAGAGAATGAGCCGAAAATACTAGACAGATAGCTGAATTTAGGGAGAATCCAAGCCTAAATTCAACCCCATCACTGATGGGGTTAGAATTATTTTCAAATTGTTGCGCATGCGCATACAGCGCGGACCATGATTCAAACGAGATTCATACTTAAATTTCAATATGACGTCATCATGTATGTTGTGACGTCATTTAAGAAAGTCGCATGTCCTACTGTTTTGACCTACTTTCGACATCGCTTCATGAATTTGGTATCAAATTGCGAAAAAATGAGTCGTTGCTTCAATAGTTTCTCGTAATCATTTAATCAGGTCATAAAAAGCTTAAAAAGTGTACATTTCGTTTGTATTTGACAATTTTTGGGTCCAAATCTGGGAAATAGTAGCTTTAAGTAACATCTAACGACCACCCGTTAGGGGTCATCTTCTGTGACCTTTCTTTGGACCAATCTGATGGTAGCTTTGGAAAAGTTGAAAGAAATTTCGCATGCGCAAGGGCATGTACACTACACTTCCGTTTCTAAGGATAACAAGATTAGTAGCCATGGTAACCTCCAGTGCGGTGATTTCACTACGAAGACAAAGACCAAAGTCCGTTTATTTTGAGAGCAAAGATATGTCATTAATAAAGTAGATAGGTTTCGGTATATTTTTGACACTAGCAGTAACAGTTTTATACGATCATCACGCTAACCCGATATATAACGATGTCAACTTATGAACGTATAAAGCATATAATTATTGGCAATTTGATTATTCATGGTCAGATACCTAATTTGCTCAGTGTTAGAGCGTCCGACCTGTCATCCAGTCGACCATGGTTTGATTCCCACGTAGGGTACATTTTTTTTTACATTTTTCAAATAGAACGATTCTAGAAATCGCGCACGCAATAAAAGCATAATTGTATTACGTCTTTGCAATTTCTAGAATGATTTGTTATGAAAATGTTATTTAAAAAAAAAAAAAAAAAAAAAAAAAAAAAAAAAAAAAAGGGGGGATAAAAAGATGTAACCGGAGTGTGATTCGAACGCCTAACCTCTGGCATTCAAGTCGGCAGCTCTATCACTGAGCCAACTGAGTATGGAAGCGTCAATATATAGTAAACATATAGCCTATGTTAAAAATTAAACACCGCTTTTTTCAGTTTAGGGCGATGATTGTATAAAACTGTTACTGTTAGTGTCAAAAATATACCGAAAACTATCTACTTCATAAATGCCATATCTTTGCTCTCAAAATTGACGGAGTTTGCTCTTTGCTCGGTGTCAAGCGCATGCCTATCAACCGCAGCCACTTTGGTGTTGTTGTCAAGGACAACAGACCTGCGTTTGTAACGAGCGTTTTGATTGGTTGGTGTATAAATAGAAAAAATGGATTTTCCTAGGTCACAGAAGATGACCTCGAATGTGTGATTCTCAGATGTAACATTATAAAATAAGATGAAATAAGATGCATCTGAATTCAGATTGCACAACATGTTATGAGATCTAAAATATTTAGGAATTTGGGATATATCATGAAATGATTTTGAGAGCAAGAGAGCAAGAAAGGTACAAATATTTTACGCTTTCCTGAGCGGCGGAATTGAATGAAATTCAAAGATGCAAACGACAAAATTTTAGTTATCAAAAACAAGAAAATCTGAATATCAATCAATGCACAGGAGAATGCTGTTATTGGTATTTACTTCCTCTTTGCCGTGGTTTTCATAGAACTATCCATTGGTGATATTTGTTAGAGCGAAAATGAATTTATCTGTACATAATTCACGTTCTAAAGGTTAAAGTTAAGCCGTTTTATATGCATTAGCGATTTCCGATTTATTTCCTTTCGTTCCGAATATATTGAAATGGCGTTCAGGCTAATTCTAAAAATAGATATCCGGTGTTGTGTACGCACACTTCCGGTTGGAAGAGCGTTTATCGGTCGTGCGAATTTAATGCTATTTAACGACTTCAGCCTTTCGAATAGGCTACATTTCCTACTTTTTTGACGAATCAAATTGAAATTTACAAAACTCTGAGAGAGGTAAAAATGACTTCAAGCATTTACCCTTGTTTAAATTTGCATTGACTCTCATCTTAATGTGACAATTCAAAATTATAAATTTCATTGCTTGGAAATCGAGTTAATTTGGACCAGTCTGTTTTTCTTTGGGGATAGGGTTCATGGCATTTAACGACTTAATCATGGATTCGATCCAAACGATTTCGTTTTTACGACTTATTGTAGTTCCTCATTCTATAAATTGCCATATAAACGTAAACGCACAGGTTAGAAAACGGTTGAGATTGTGCATGATGGGATGGGTAAATCTACAGACAAATTTGCCTTGCTTCAGATAAGACATCTTGCAATAACTTTTTTATTTCTGCGTCAATTTTCAAACGGTTTGTTTCATGTATCCCTTCTTACCGAGCTCTTTCATCTTACGTATGAATTACATGAATTTACCCATTACCACACAATGACTCTTTTTGACTCCCCACAAAATAATGACCATGGAAAACATTGTGGCGAATGAAGAAATTGCTTGTCGCAAGCAATTTCTTCATTTGCCACAATGATTTGCATTCAAAAAGACCTAATAATTAAAAATTCCATTCACTTGAAATTGTCGTTTGCATGATCTTTCAATTTAGACCGCCCTAAAATTTTGTCGTTTGGTAATGGGCTATTCTTTTACTTTTGCAAAAATTGGTTCCAACTCACCAGAAAAACAACGAAAACATCTGATTGTTTTTCTGTTCGGTTGTGATCAATTTTTGGGGAGGAATATTAAAAGTTTTCAAATAAGCCCTACACCTCAGAAAACGACTCAGTAAAGCGGGGTACATTCAACAAATCGCATGAAAATCGACTCATAATTAAGAAAGGCGTTTCACAAATTCTTACCTGAAGCGTGGCTAATTTGTACGTAGAACTTTGTTATCGTTTCGTTTTCTTGTCAGTTGGGATCAAATTTTGAAAAAAAGTAGAAGGATTCTACAAAAAATCCATATTTTTGAGAAAAGAGCTCAACAAGGCGGGATATGTACAACAAACCATATGAAAATGACGGAGAAATAAAAAAAAGTTATTGCAAAATATTTGACCAGAATCGAATTATTTTTATTCATCCAATTATGCCCAATCTCCACCGCGTAGTTCTACAGAATTACTGTTTTCATTGTTCGACACAGTTTCTAGAGCGAAATAGGTCGTCATGGTTTAACGCTTTCGCGAGAACGCCAAAATTTTAGCCAGGACCGAAGTCAAAAGTTGCTGCTGACGTTACAGTAGAAAATATAGTGGGAAATGAAGAAATGACTTGTTACATGAAATTCTTCATTTTCCATGATCTT
This sequence comes from Fragum sueziense, assembly GCA_963680895.1. Lineage (NCBI taxonomy): Eukaryota > Metazoa > Mollusca > Bivalvia > Cardiida > Cardiidae > Fragum > Fragum sueziense. The sequence goes on along the minus strand of OY804598.1, from coordinate 38,745,113 downwards.
TTGCGAAACCATTATCTTGTGACGAGTCAAATTGAGTCATTGTGTGGAAATGGGTTAAGACTTTCCCAAGCAGTGAAAGTTTGGACTGTTCTAGTGAAACAGCTTTTGCAGACAAAATACGTTCTGTGTTGAAAATGTTCTGTGTTGAAAATGATATAATTTGTGTACAATGTAGCGAAGAAAATATAGGCAAAAGAACAAAATGTTAACTATGCACATTTTTTTCATCAATGTGGAACGAGCCCATTCTTTTAGCGACGTAACGTCTTTCGACATCAAGCGGAATGTTTCCAAATACCAATATTTAGGATGTTCCAATTTCAAAGCTGCAACAGGCAGCAAAGCAGATATTGTTCAACACAGGAATGTGTACAAATTGTCCAAACCAAGATGTTTTTTTTCAATATGGGATAAGTTATTTTGTTTTGCTTTTGTCTTGGGAAAGCGTTAACAGGGGATTATAAATAAAGACAATGCTTTGAAATAAAAAGAAATTTCATTTTATTTTAAATAAAGCAAAGAGGGAATGTTTACAAAGGAGAAAGTAAATTCATGAGCAAGTCAAGTGTTTCATTCCATTCCAAAATGACAAAATTCAAATTTGTCTTAAAGTGACATTTCACATTTACTTAATTTTTTTTAAAAGTATGTCTTGATGCGAAGATTGATTATTCTAATGCGTAGAAATGCTATCAGTTATTTGAAGTTGTTATTTATTTTGGCACAAAAATATATATTTCTCGTAAACGGTTCAATATTTTGGCTTGAAATTTTCATAAGAAAACATGCTCTTTCAGATGGAATAAAAGTAAAATTTATGTAAAAATAATCGTGAAATGTCACTTTAACCCATTCCCAAACAAGACATGGTTTTGACGTCCCTAATAGAAATGGCATGGGAAAAAATGAAACAAAAGAAGAAACTGCTGATAACCAGCAGTTTCTCCTTTTGTCTCAATATTTTCTGTGCCATATTTTACACAAATCCTATCTTTAATAACATCCATTTTGTCATTTGTGGCAGTTTTTGAAGTGGATCACCCTAAAATTTTGTCGTTTGGGAAAGGGTTAAGACAGGAATTGTGTACAAAATGTCTGCAACGACAACTTCTTCAGCATGAGACAGGTTGTTTGTTTGTTTGTTTGTCTGTTTGTTTATTGTTGCTGTTGTTGTTGTTGTTGTTGTTGTCGTCGTCGTCGTCGTCGTCGTCGTCGTCGATGACGTCTTGGGAAAGCGTTAAGAGAGGATTAAGAGAGGATTAGAATAAAAACAAGGCTTCGAAATAAAAAGAAATTTCATTTTATTTCAAATAAAGCAAAGAGGGAATGTTTACAAAGGAGAAAGTAAATTCATGAGCAATTCAAGTGTTTCATTCCATTCAAAAATGACAAAATTTAAATTTGTCTTAACCCATTCCCAAACAAGACATGGTTTTGACGTCCCTAATAGAAAAGGCCTGGGAAAACATTGAAACAAAAGAAGAAACTGCTGATAAACAGCAGTTTCTCCTTTTGTCTCAATATTTTCTGTGCCATATTTTACACAAATCCTATCTTTAATAACATTCATTTTGTCTTTTGTGGCAGTTTTGAAGTGGATCAACCTAAAATTCTGTCGTTTGGGAAAGGGTTAAATCGGAAGGAGCTGCAGACGACAGTATGCCTAAATTAAAACAACTAATTTCTATTAATCAGAGTAGAAAACATTTGAAGTAAAGAAGCAAATGCTGGTGATAAGCATTTTCATCTTTCCCATCAATGTTTTGGCTAAAGACAATCTGCAAGGGTCGTAAAAGGTAGTAAGGACAAAACCTGCTTTGCAAAGGATTAGCCCATTACCAAACGGCAAAATTTTAGACTGGTCCATATTCAAAGATAGTGCAGACTGTAATTTCAAGTGAATAAAATTTAGATTTGTTTTGGTCTTTTGGGATAGAAAACATTGTGGGAAATGAAGAAATTGCTTGTCACAAGCAATGTATTTATTTTCCACAATGTTTACCAAAGTTTTTATCTTTTAAGGAGTCAAAAAGAGTCAAAAGGTGGGAATGGGTTAAAACAATTGCTAAGCGTTCCAAATGCTATGGGAAATCAGTCACAACTTTAAACTTCTGGAATGCGAACTACTTTTAAATTTCGAAATGATATTGTTGAACCATTCCCTAATGTAAAAATCAGAAAGAATGTGACGAAAATGCTTAGACTTTCGTTCTTTTTGACTACCTCGGATATCTGCTTTTCAACACAAATCTCGTAAATGCAGCTTGTTTTAAGCTGCAGTTACGAGGTTTTTGTTGAAGAGCGACGTAATGTATATCGTCAGCTACGTTAAACTATCGTAACTGCAGGTTATTCAATTTGTTGCTCTGGCATTTGTAAAGTTGCAAACGAGGTACATGTATAAATTTCTGGAATGACATTTAATAAGACTGCTTTGAATTATAAGGAGCCGCGGCCAACAAGACATACTTTACGAAAAGCATAAACTATTATGTTCGGGACGATTTTAAAAGCATTTCCCGATTAGTTTTTCCCAATCTTTCCTACAGAGGGTTTAAAAACAATGAACTTTATCGTGCAAATATTCATGGATGTCTTTGTCTAACCCTTTCCCAACTAAAAAATAGGGTAGTCCAATTTGAAAACTGCCACAGAAGACTATATAGATGTTTATAAATACAATCTATCTACAATATAGCTCAAAAAGGCTTTTGCTGTTTTTGTATCTAGATCTATGCCTTCCATGCTTTTTATAGTATGGACGTCAAAGCCCAATCTTGTTTGGGAAAGGGTTAAACGCCACTTTGACGTTAGGTCTATTTCTATTGACAATGTAGTTCGTTTTTTAATCTGTAAAAAAGATCGACATAATTATGAGCATTCATTTTTGCAGCTAATAGGGTATCTGATATGCTTATAAATCTAAAACGATTTCAAAAATACGAAAAGAACCAATGGCTGTGTTCGTTCTCAATGACGTCATCGTTTACGTCCACCGAGGGCAAATCTGACGTGGGAAGGTCTTCCAGTATACTGAATCTCGTTTTTACCGTACATGGCTGCCAGTCTCTGTAGTAACTCGTTCAGGCTTCCACGTTTTTGTGCTGAAAAGATACAATATACATTTTTGGTAATTGTTAACACAGTTTTCAGTTTTAATTTGTAAAACCTTTCCTACATTATACCTGATTTTAACGTCTTATTATCTTGGAAAACAAGTTAGCATGATACGGACATACACAGTCTGTTCCAGATCCATGATGTTCTTTTATAGCTAACTCTTAAAGTGACATTTCAGAATTATTTTTACATTAATTTTACTTTTATTTTATCTGAAAGAGCATGTTTTCTTATGAAAATTCTGAAATTTTCAAGCCAAAATATTGAACCGTTTCTGAGAAATATATATTTTTGTGCTAAAATTTAACAAATTGTTGTGGACAACAGTTCAGATTTATATAGAATTTGTCATTTCTGTCTCAACTGTGAAGGCGTATTTTTCGCTTATAAATAACAACTTCAAAAAACTGATAGCATTTCTACGCATTAGAATAAACAATCTTTGTATTAGCAGGGCAGATAAATTGGAAATAGCAGCAAAATATTAGAGTTTATGATACAAGCATGAAATTTGGCATGTACATAGATCTTGTAATGCTAAATCCAAAAAGCCCGTTAGCCATTTCGATTTCTCATCATGGCGGCCATTTTCCAAGATGGCCGCCATTAAGGTTTTCTTTTTATAATGACTATGCAGATTGATCATATTTGCGAATAGATTTTGGGTATTCTGATCTAGTTAGTGATAAAAAGCAATGTTCTAATACAAAATAATGACAAAAAAGCATTTTTGTATTTGAAATGGCCACAAAATAAAGATGGCCGCCATTTTTTGTCTTTTTTTTTTTTCAAATTTATGGTTAGAGAATTATGACAGTATAACGAGGACCTTCTTATCAATAATATCTATGTTTTTAGGTTCATGTGCATTCAGAAAACCCGTTAGCCAATTAGATGTTATATCATGGCAGCCGTTTATCGAGATGGCCGCCATTGACGTTTACGTTTTACAGTAATCATATAGTGTTGGATTTTGTCATCTATTTTGTAATAACAGCAAAATTACTAATGTTTTAATTAAACAGATACTAACAAAATGCCTTTTTCAATTCAAAATGGCAAAAAAAAATCAAAATGGCCGCCGTTTGGTCAATTTGTCAAATTTTACGTTATAAGAAGTATGATAGTAATGAAAACCTTCTAATGGTTGATATCTATCGATGTTTATAGGCATATACACATTAATCTTGTAATAATAAATTCAGAAAATATGTTACCCAATAAGATTTTTCATCATGGCGGCCATTTTCCAAGGTGTCTACCATTGAGGTCCAGAGTTAACAGTAAATTTTACAGATTAATTTGATCTATGTTTGTGAATATATGTTGGAATCTTCTATGTATTTTGTAATTACAACCCATGTTCTAATAAAAAAATAATGATAAAATGCACTCTCGTATTCAAAGTGGTCGGAAAAAAATCAAAATGGCCGCCGTTTTTTGGTCTTTTTTTTATCAAATTATATGTTATGAGACTAGACCTTGTAAATGATATCAATGTTTTAGCCCCATATGACATGTTTTATACTAAGGTTCATCCAGCTAAAAATCCGATATCTGCAAATCTAAAATGCTCTATTCTCCCAGACACTGATATGACAAGCCTTTAGTCAGCACATTAATTTGAGTGATTCTTACCCGAATTATCGATGAAACAGATGGCATATCATGGTCAGCCCATCATTTGTCTCAAAACAGGGGAGGTGACGTTAACATCGCTTTTACCACTCCTTCGTGAGCCTACAAACTATGTAGCTACTATAAAACACGTTATGGACTGTATCAGGGTTTGTTGCTACTATTAAACATGTTATGGTCCGTATCAGAGATGCAGTTAGCATACATGTATTTTAATCCTGGTCGAACCCATGTCATTACTGCTGACCAGCCACTCTATTCCTTAGCAAAACAGATTCAGTGGCATTTGCCCCAATTGTATGGCGACGACATGTTTTGGGTTTGCATACTGAAATGGCTGGGCTTAAATAACCTGATACTCACTCAGCTAGTCTAGTGCTCTTGTAAAAGCCTGCATTGCCTCCTCTGGCACAGCCGACTTATTTCTGTCAGCATCTTATGTAAAAAAGAAAGTCCATTGTTACACTTCCGGCATGTGATATTGACAATGGAGTTCACAGTTTTCTCATTTTTAACATCATTCAGAGAGGCTAACTTCACATTGTATTGATAGGCGTTGTCAGTTTTGGTTCCGTTTAGTTTGCCTATGGCAACACAAGCTATGAACATTTTCTACCTCTCCGTCTCAGAGACATACTACAAGCATCACTCAAACCTATCACAGGAATTTAGTGATGGAACGTTTGTTGTCTTCAAAGAAAAACACCTGTTTGCGACAATGGCCATCGATCAAGCCCGTGAACAAGAAAATGCTGAAATAAAAGGAAAGGGGATGCTGTAGGTGAGACGATGGATGATTGCAGGACCTGAAGTCATTTTATAGTAGCTCATGGAAGAAACAATTTCATGGTTTTCATTGCATTCATTGATGGTTTAGAAATAGGGGACGGGTGTTCATTTTATGATCAAATCCGTACGGACCAGCTTGATTTGTTTTTAACAAAAACCTTAACCAGCTTACAAAGACATCTGGCAACAAATTTTGAAAATCGATTGTGATTTATTTTCTAGGTTGTCTATTTATTGCTCAAGTTTTTTCAGACACGAAAATCAGTCTTTTCCAGCAGCCTTATGTAACAATGGACAACTACATATGGGCCAAAAGGCGATACTACTAACCATTGAAGAGAACATCACCTCACCAGAATCCTTGCAGAAGCATCTGTAAAGATCATTGATGGTTCTTCTCTAATAAACTGAATACGACAAAATATAATATCAACAACCTTTGGAGAGGATTATATTCTTGAAATGACTCCAAAAAGTTATTATCATCCCTTCTCTGAAGAGCAGGCATTGTGTTTTATGTTTATGTAGAATCAAGTTTGCAAGCAGAGCTTAATATGATGGCCAAGGAGTTAGACGCACAGTAACTTCCAAAAGAAAACTTGCCACAAATTGGCAAAATGTCTTACTGAAAACAAAAAAGAATTATCCACATTTTTGGCCAACAGATTTTCAGAAATTCATTCTGATCTACTAGTCATTGCTTCCGAAGAAGGAAATAATGTAAGCAATCATGACATAGATCTTGAAGAGTCGTTACCATGCAATCGTGAGGAAGCGGACATCCGTTTGTTTGTTCATGTGAGGCATGCTGTATTTGGTGGTCACATACATACCATCGTTAAAACCAATGACAAAGATGTCATAAATAAAGCAATGTATTTCATTCAAGTTTTATGGGAAATTGGTCTTGAAAAAATCTGGATTTTATTTGGCCAAGGTGGTAACTATAGATGGGTTTCCATTTAAGACATGTGTAATGTCTTTTGAGAAAACATTTTTTCATTCCTCCTTTTCTTCCACACATTCAGTGGATGCGATACCGTTTCATCCTTTTGTACATTAGCCTGCTAGCAAACTTGGAATACACGTATTTCTAGAAGTGACGACTGTGTTCAAAAAGTTATAGAACAGTCTTACCAAGATACATTAGAGAACCTTGTAATCACACCATTTGAACTTTCACAGATCAAGTTTATCTAATGACATTTACAGCGTTATGTTAAATGGTGCCATCCCTCCAACACATGCTGCTCTTGTGCAACAAACCAAACAGGATGCTTATCAGACCAGTTCCATTTGGGGGTCAATACTTGCCAGGAGAAATAGTAATTGCCAATCCCGCTGATTGGGAATAGATACAGAAAGTGGACAGACTATCATTTATTTGAACAACACATGCAATCATTGTGGATAGCTGCAAAGAACTAACCGAATGTGGTTAGAAAAGTGACTGTAAGGAAAGATGCAAATTTCAGATTGGGGCTTCCTTACACTGGCTTGTGCAGTAGAAACTAACCCTAAACTATCAGTGGCACGGTTATCAAATTCAGTAGACTGGCATTGAATACAAAGTAACACGCAATGTAGAATAATTAAAAAAAAAGGGGGGGGGGGGGTCTACATGTGGTGGCTGCCTCATGGCTAGAGCAGGTAAATTTATTAGTTTTTAAATGGTTAACAACCACAACATGCATGTTAAATACTTTAACATACTATTGTTATATCTTTTTACAATTATTTCAATTTTCAACCATATTATTATCATACTACTTATAAAAATTGAAGAAATTCGCCAAATGGCAGCCGTTTTGGATTTCTTTTCAGCTATTTTGAATTCCAAAAGTCATTTTGTCATAACTTCATATTAAAATGCTTGCTTTTATTACTGAATAGAAAATCCAAAATCTATTCACAAAGTATGGCCAGTCTGTATAGTCATTATGAAGAAAAAACCTCAATGGTGGCCATCTTGAAAAATGGCCGCCTTGATGAAAAATCTAATTGGCTAATAGTTCTTTTTTATTAAGTAATGCAAGCTTTATGTACATGGGCCTAACACATACATAGATGTCATTGATGAGAATGTCCTCGTAACTCTCATAATTCTGTTAATATATATTTGAAAAAAATGACGATAAATGGCGGCCATTTAGAATTTTTTGGCCATTTTGAATTCGAAAAGGCATTTTGTCAGTATTACTTTTTTTATTTAAACACTAGTAATTTTGTTGTTGTTATTATTACAAAATAGATGAAAAATTCTAAAACCTAATCACAAATGTAAATCTTACGTATACATGTAATTACTGTAAAACTTAAACTTTCAATGGCGTCCATCTTGGAAAATGGCTGCCATGATAAAAAAACTAATTGACTAACAGTTTTTCTGAATGCATGTGGGCCTAAAACATAGATATCATATTGATGAGAAGGTCCTCGTTACTGTCATAATTCTCTTAACATAAATTTGAATAAAAGGTCAAAAAATGGCGGCCATCTTGAATTTTTTGGCCATTTCGAATACAAAAATGTTTTTTGTCATTATTTGTATTAGAAAAATGCTTTCTGTCACAAAATAGATCAGAAAACCCAAAATATATTGTCAAATATGATCAATCTGTACATTTATTATAAAAGGAAAACCTCAATGGCGGCCATCTTGGAAAATGGCCGCCATGATGAGAAATCGAAATGGCTAACGGGCTTTTTGGATTAAGCATTACAAGATCTATGTACATGCCAAATTTCATGCTTGTATCATAAACTCTAATATTTTTCTGGCTATCTGCCCCGCTATATCAAGAAAAACTTGTAAAGAATTAAATAAATGTGAAATGTCACTTTAAGGTATTCTACACCTCACTAGATTTTCAAACGATTCGTACAACTTCGGGTGTCATCCATGGCATCGGAAATTGACGAGGTTATAGGCCTACCATCGTAATTCTTTGTTGCTACGATTGACGTCCGAATTTGCACTACGTGTTTGGTATCTAATGATGGATGGAATATCTTAAATACCATATAAAAGTCAATTTCCTAATCCCAGCTCGTGCGTGAATGCGAAAAATTGTATTGGATAGAGGCTGTATAGTAGATTCTATACGACATAAACGTTCAAAAGGCACAGCCTTTGAAACTTTATGTCGCCCAGAATCTACAGTATACAGACTTCAACTGACTTAGTGTTCGCTAGCGATTCATTAGATACGAGGCGCGTCTATATATAGACTTCACATAAACTGGCCGGAAGACTGTTTATGCGAAATATAGCGTCGAATTTTTTAAATATGCTGCATTTTCATTGGTCTAAAAAGTAGGTCGAACACTAAGAACAAAAAGTGCCAAGCAAATCATGAGACCGTTCAATTAGAATCTACTGTAGGGGCGAAACATCACACCAAATATTAATCTCAAGTGACAGGAAGTGCTGCAGAAATGTAATTACGGAAAATAGCAACAAGGACAAATAATCAAAGCAATGAAAATTGTGTCTCTTCTTGTGAAAAGGGGGCTTTCATGGTTGGTACCAAAACTGCCAGCTGTCGAGAACCTGTGAAGTTTTTCTTATAGTCCAATATACAAAACTTTTGAGATATGATAATGGTTTATGTAGTCTGAACATTAAACTTTGTGTATATATTTTGTCTGTATGTTCATTTGTCAATTAACCGAGCTAATAGCTTGATGCACTTTTTTCCATTTGTTTTCACAATCAAAATTGCTAGGAACGGTAAAAAATTATCATTGTACTGAACGAATTTGGCTTTGAGGCTGTAAAAATGTTGACGTTTAACCCTTTCGATGCCCCAAGACGGGTATACCCGTCCTGCAAAAATGTCGCCCAAGTGCAGTTGGACGGGTATATCCGTTCTGTGGAAAACCCCTTATGTATTTTGTTCTATTTTTAGAATATGTCATGATGTGTAATGCATTTCGACCAATCAACATCTTAGCTTTCCAAATCATATCTTAAAATAGAAAATATGTATCTAGATCACCCAAAAATAGTATCAAATAGTTACCCGGTCAGAGCATTTTTTTTGTTTTGAAACATAAAAAACAACATGGCGGACATGATGAGTGTACTCGTTGAATTACGATAAAATGTACTTAGAACATGTAAATTCTATACAGATGAGGAGGTTTTAGCAAGGTTATATAATGATACACCATCGGAAATATGTGCTGACTTCGAAAGTGACGATTCTTTTTATTTAGACACCAAAAATGACGACATGTACGAGTTGGTGACGTTGACATTTCTCGTCATTTTTCGCTGCACACGTTTTTAGCAAAAATATCTAAAAATGAGCAGTAAATAGTGGATTAAAAGATTTAAAACAGAACTTTGGTAAGTTTTAAATGTTTTTTATAAAGAATTTTATATATTTAAAGCTGATTATTAACGAAAACACCATTTTTCAAATTTCCTGAAAATGGCCTGGCAAATACGGAGCCATTTTGAAATAAATCTCTGGCATCGAAGGGGTTAAGACAGACAAGGTTTATTCATATTGTCCCACCGTCACCAATACGGATACCATTCGCAATAATTATTGTGAGATGACTCCTTTCATCAATGACGTGCCCATATTTGTAGATATTTTGCCTGACGCGACACATTACTGTGGTCCCACAAGTTGTGACATTTTCCAAGAATTTCATGGCATTGTACTGGCACGTGATTCAAGAGCGTTATCATGGCTCGGGGAGTAGAAATTTCGATTAATATGTCTACCAACTTGTAAGAGTACATGTAATTACTAATTACACTGAAATGATATTTTCTTTCGCACCCTTTCCCAAACAAGACCTGGTTTTGACGTCCCTAATAGAAAAGTCTTTAGAAAACATTGAGACAAAAGAAGAAAATGCTGATAACCAGCATTTTCTCCTTTTGCCTCAAAATTTTCTATGGTATATTGTGCAAAAATCGTATTCGTAATAACAGCTATTTTGTCGTATGCAACAACTTTCAAATTGGACCACCATAATAAATTGTCGTTCGGGAAAGGGTTAAAAAAATAGAGTGTAATTGACGGGCAGGTCAAATAGCTACTGATATGAAATGAAAATAAATTAATTTAATGCCAATTGGAAAGAAACGACATACTTTTACATGACGACTAATATTTTTTGTATTTTCTATCTGTTTGCACTTCAGCAAATTAGCGTGGATCCCTTTTAGTCTGAGTTACCGCCCCTAATACTGCGTTTATTGGGTAAGACACATAGTAACAATGGCGGTGCCAAGCCCTGCGTTCAGTAAGACAAAACGTTAGCTAACGTTAGCAACAGTCGCAACTTCTTTGACACAAAATTGACAGAATTGACCGAGTATTCCGAAACGGCTAACGTTTTGTCTTACTGAACGCAGCCCAGATAGAGTCTGACAGTCGTGTTAAAATAAGACCTTGTGTGAACTGGTTGGTTTAAAATGTCAACAAAACAGAGGAGTAACATTTCGTCACACATTTGAAAATAATTACGATAATTTGACATTTGTTTTTCCCTTAAAGTTTTCTTATTTTTATCTCTTACGTTCTTTCAATATCGTTAATGTTCAGTAAAGGACAGGGCTCCCTGATGGTCACACTGACACCTGATTTATCAATAGTAATTGTAGAAATGGTCAATTGTAGGTCCCAGCAGAGAATTGTGTTTGAATGTCATTGCGTGATTATAACTTAGACTCTGACGTAGTCATTTACGAGTAATAGAATATGATGCAAAATCTATGCAGTGCGCGCCACGTAAAAATAGTGCTAATTCAAAACCTCGTTCAAAATAAATAAACAATAATGTATTTTAATTGTTATAGAAACGAGGGTGTTAAACGTTGGACAATAGAAAGTCATGTAAAGAGAATAATAACCCATTCATGCGCATTGGTAACGCAGAATCGTTGTTATGACGTTCGGGAAATTTATATTTTGTGACAAATGCTAACTGGCAGGTTAGAAAGTTTCCACTAGTAATTTGGTAGTAAACATTTATTTCTGTTAACCTTACAAGTGTGTGAACGAACCATAGTAATCAACGGACTTTAAATCATCCCCAAGTCTTTCCCACGCCCTTTTCTATACCATTTGGTAATGCAAACTTTAATCTTGATACGCTTAATAATGTGAAATAGTGCAAAGCATAAAAAAGCCTTCGAACGTACTTCCACAAATGCATCTCCTACATTTATGAACAGAATTGGATTATATTTTCACAAATTGTTGCCAGTCACCTTGCGTTGTGATACATTTCTTATCTTTCTATTTCAAACTATATAGACTAATAACCACAATATAGGGTTACTTCACGTTTTTGGGGTCGTTAACACTCTCAGAGGCCCCAAAAATGCATTATCGATTGAGAACGAAGCTATTATTGCATAAAATGATAAAAATGTAATAAAATAAGACGAATAACTAAAGAACTTTGTGAAAATTTAGCCACATTTACACCGACAGATACCGGATTTTCCCGGGATGAGACTTGACATATATTGCGTGTGTACGATATCCATTAGACGGGCCGTTAACTTTTCATCGTGTATCTATGTGGTCAACTTTTATGGCATTTTTGCTGACATAATCTCCATTTTAGTTGGCGAAATTGTAACATTTTTTTCTTTTGGAAATATATGTATACTCTGGATATATTCTGACGTTCATTTTATGACCGACCCGAATATGTTCGGATACGTAACGAAGCATCTCGAAAAAGCCGATGTTTTATGAATCTCAAAATGACCACATAACGGGTATTCTACGTCAAATCAATTTAAAATTATTATGCTATCACGACAATTCTGAATTTTAAACATCTTGGAAGAAGACTAAAAGAAACCATCATACTGAACCAAACGCCAGAAAAATTAATGATCGATACATAGCCTATGCACCTAAACGTTGTCCAACGTTGACCGTAGTTGTTATCCATCACGTGGTACAAAATCTTCAACGTGATGAAAATGTGACCGATTTTGACGTCACTTCTAGGGGCAGCTTTGGAAAACATTAAAATGAAAGAAGAAATCGTTCACATTTTCTTCTTTTCAGTCATTATTCCCTACTCAATTACAATACATTCTTTCGGTTGAAGTTGTATTTCATGTACTTTATGCATTTGGAACACCTCGGACAATTCTATCGAATCATCGACTCGGAAGTATGTGCATAAAGAATTGTAAACGATGAAATGTCTTGGCCGGAAGTAGTTACGCTTCATAAAGTAGTTTTTCAAGTTATACAGTTGAACAACCATGGCAACTTGCGGGACTTGCAGGTTGCAATCATTCTAAAGAGAGAGGACACTGGAACTGCAAACAATGCTTTTCAGTATCATTGTCTCTTCATTGTTGACATTTTCAGACGGACGTTTTGTGTTTTTATTCTATTCTATTCATAGTCTGAAAATAGTTCCACGACTTACATCCAAGGTATGATTCGACAGAATTGTCCGAGGTGTTCCAAATGGTACTCTACGATCTTCCGGAAACACCATTTTGACTCGACGGTCCATCATTCTGTTGTTTGGAAATAGAAAAAAATGAAAATACTTACTCAAATGAGCTCTTTTCACAATAAAATCTCGGGTACTTCTTACAGGGTAACTAGGGGATAGGTCGATTTCTGAAAATAGAAAAAAATAACGTTATTCAAAGGTTAATGACAATGACTTTTGCGCTAAAAATAGACTGGTTTTACCGTTATGTATTGATAAACCGTCGGTGTTATTATAAAATATCATAACTACGGCTTGAATCAAGCCGTAGTTACGAGATTTTATAACAACACCCACAAAATGGTATGTGTTTGTCCGAAATTACGCCACGGTTAACTGGATAAAATCTTTCCCTATTGTTTTCCGATTATTCCTTTCCTAAACAAAGACTTGTTCTGACGACCCTAATGGATACGAGTTTAGAAAACCTTGCAGGAAGAGAAGAAATTGCTAAAAATCAGTATTTTCTCCTTTTCATTATAGAATTCATGGCCTTTTATGGGAATATTTAATACAAAAGTAAAATGCTTTTGTCGTCTGCAACCCCCCTCAATTTGGACTAGTCTTAAATATTGCCGTTTTAGAAGGTCTTGTGTCTAATAATTTCTTATCAAGATAAAATGGATGTTGTAAAGTTGGTATTCATTTGACAACTCTCCCAAACAAGACCTGGGCCCCGTTTTACTAACGATCTTACGATCATATTTTTGTGTAAACTGTGTAACAAGGCATCTGATTGCACGAAAAATCGGATAAGGCCAATCAGGGTTGTTGTTACAAGTAATTACGCAAAAACAAATCGTACGATCGTTGGTAATACGGACCCCTGGTTTTGACGTCCCTAATAGAAATGGCTTGGGCAAACATTGAAACAAAAGAAGAAACTGCTGATAACCAGCAGTTTCTCCTTTTGTCTCAATATTTTCTGTGCCATATTTTACACAAATCATATCTTTAGTGACACCCATTTTGTTTTTTGTGGCAGTTTTGAAGTGGGTCACCCTAAAATTTTGTCGTTTGGGAAAGGGTTAACAACTCTCCTGTTCAAATCTTGATTATTTGAGCTAATGTGTCGCCTTAATATTAGACTGTTCTAACTGACTTTTTTGTACACTTTCGAGATAACCAAGTTTTAATTTTCAACCTTTAATAACTTTTTTCTTGCTATGAATCCGACAGAAACTTACGCTTCAGACGTAGACCGCACGCAGACCGCACGCAGGAGCATGTAAGACCGGTTGTAAACAGTATTTTGATGTGGTCTAAATTGAAAGCGGATGTTGATTACAAATTAGTTGCTGGTAAAAGAAAGGATATAGCACAGAAATATTGAAGCAACAGGAGAAAATGCTGATTATCAGTAGTATCTTCTTTTCATTTTATGTTTTAATAATAATATTCCTTTTTAAGGAGTGGCGTTAAAACAGGTCCTATTGGGAACGGGTTAAAAAGCTCAAATCAGATGGCGTCAATCGGAAACGGACTGTTCTACATAATCATAACTATATCTCTGCTTTTCAACGAAAACCTCGTAACTGCAGCTTAGAACAAGCTGCAGTTGCGAGGTTTTCTTTGAAAAGCGACGATATAAAAGTTTAATGACGACTACGTTATAATAAAATTTGAAAATATAAGTTGATAATTCTAAGTGCGCGTGGTATCTCGTGGCTTTTAGCTTTTTCAGATTTCTAGTAAATTTGACCCACAGGGAGTCTACGATAGCAATTAAAAATTTACGGTGGATGCCGAAAGCATGTATTAAAATTTGCGACTGACCCGGCTTGGGAAAAGGGTTCTTTTCTTCATGGTTAAAGTGACATTTCACCGATATTTTTTCATATATTTCACAATTATTTTTCTCTGAGAAAGCTGATTTTCTTATAAAATTTCTGAGAATCTCAAGTCATAATATTGCACCGTTTACAAGAAATATTACATTTTTGTGTTAAAATCATACAACAGTTGATTTTTTTATGGAATTTGCTATTTCTTAAATGTGCATTTTTTGCTTATGAGCAACAACTTAAAAAACTGATAGCATTCGAATGCATTATGATAACCAATCTTGGCATCAAGACATATACTCACCTTCATAAAAAAAGTAGCCACTTTTTAAATAGCCATAATTTTCAAAATTCTTTAAGTCTTTTTGTTTTTACACATTCATACGCATTCCCTATTATTCCTTTTCAGAACTCAATGGTTAAATGCTTTCAACATGTCCGGAAAGAGGTTTAGTTGTCATGTGGGCTCAAAACAGTATTTTAGGATACAAAGCTCAACTTCGATCACTTACAGCTGTCGTTTTCTGCATAAGTTGACGTTGTTGAAACACAAACAAAAGCCCTATTTCAATTTTACTATGTCTATGAGGTCTATGAAACTTTAGCATAACCAGTTTAGCATGATTCAATATCAAATGTTTTATAAAAACAGGAAGTGGTAAGTGGGTAAAGTGAAAGAAAGCATTTTCTAAATTTGGAACTTTCTAAAGACCAAACAGAAACAAAATTTCAATGAATATGGCATTGGAGAGGAAATTGGAGGCTGGTTGGGCCCAAACCGGAAACCGCCATTTTCTAAGGGTCGCGGGTGTTATCAAAATCGTTTATTAGTCACTAAGCATTTCGAATAAAAACATTATCATAAACACATATCCTTCTTCATTTTGGCCCCTTTTCTAGCCCTATATATGGCCGCGATTTTCAGTAGTGTTTACCGTTTCAGTTATGGATTTCCTGGAACTAACATCAAGCTACCGTAGCTAATTAGGTAATTCGACTGTTTTCGACACTTTCACGAAAGCGTTTTTACTTGTGATGCTACAATGTTTTGTATTCATTTCGGCACGTTTATGAATAATCATTACATTGCCGACCATTTGCATTACACAAGTGGCTACTTTCTTATGACGGGGAGTATACTTCAAAAAACTGAAATTGGAAAGTTATGTCCCTTTATCCGTTCACGAACGTCTCTTTTTCTTTGTCACATGCTTTCTTTTGTCATTTGCTTAAAATTAGGCACATGCAAGTTGATTTTTTGTATTCTACCAGGTTTGCCATCTAGGTAACCAGTTTGTTGTGATTTGTAGACCCATTTGTCGTTACTTTTCAACTAAAACCTCGTAACTGCAGCTTAAGAAAAGCTGCAATTACGAGGTTTTCGTTGAAAAGCGACGATATTTATTTCTTACAATATAATTATATCATGAGTAATAAATTGATAAATAGACTAGGAGTTACCTAGAATTTTCGACCCATTTTCAGCAATTAAGTGTACATTTATCATGTTTGGGAACCCCAGGGTCTGCTCATACTCTACAACAATGTAACGTATGGGATAGGCGAACCCCCGGGGTACCCTCTTTCCATCTTTTATCGTTTACTACGTTTTCATGACAGATTTTATATGGCATACGCAGCTTTAAATATCATAAATTACACGGCTGAGCTTTTCTAAAATAACAATTCAGTAATATTTTCTTGCAATCTTTTTATAATTATGTGTGCCATGATACAAGTTTTTCCCCAAGAATGTTGCGCTATTATACAAAATATGTACACATTTTGCATACATGTCAGTGTCAGTTCAAATGGAATCAGCCATAATACGATTTTGAGTACGAAACGAACTATCAATATGAGTGATAAACTTTGAGTAAAGAAATCTCTGGGTTACCAAAGATGCACCATCTTCGCAAGCCAAAAGGTGACTTCGATTTGGACTATCGCGTGAGCTATTGCAGTTATCGCTCCAATGGAACACCAAAAGTGCGTGATATTATTCGTCATATCCGCATTAAAAGTCTGACCACCGGAAAAAAAGTACAATTACGTCATTTGGAACTTCTCGGATAAACAGCGGACCAATCAGTGTAAAGTAAATAAGAATTTTGATTGGTTGATACAAAACAGGGTGAGTGAATCCAATTTAGATTGGACAGCGCTGATTCCCATCGATAGCTCGAACGATAACCCCATCCGAAGTCAGCCAAAGATTCGTTCGTAAGGAACAAAGTGGAGAAGGAATCCTTGGGTTGGGAAGATGAGGATATACATGTCTAGGGTAAGCGAGAAAGCCCCCCTTCAAAATGATTCGCTAAAAATCAGAATTTATGAGCTATTGTAATGGGTCACGCCACACATTAATTATTTATAACAAATATGGGATATAATACTATAATCAAATATGAGGGGAATACTATGAAATATAGGAGACATATCCGTTAATCCAATGTACCGAGTCATAGCAGAGATGCCATTCTGTTACTCCAATATTGATACTACGGGCCTGTGGGAAGTAATTACATATTGGGAGAAGACTAAAGACCCTGTTCGGGCCAGCGTCTGAATATTGGAGGGGCTAAATTGGATTTCCCCTAAATGTATAGAGTAAAATAAGGACTTTACGGTGGAGCTTAGCACCCATATCCCTCCCTGTTCCTACGGGCATGTACTTACCTAGACTGAACAATTTTATCTAGTTAACCGTGACGTAATTTCGGACAAACAAATAGTATTTCGTAGTTGTTGTTACAAATTCTCATAACTACGGCTTGGTGCATTAAAGTGAACGCTAGAATTCAACCTTTATTGTTCTTTTTTTTTCTCCCTCGATATCCAGCTCTTTTTTCATTTCCCTTAATATTTACTCTAGTACTAGCTAGAGTAAATATTAAGGGAAATAAAAAAAGTGCTGGATATCGGGAGAGAAAAAAAGAAAGAACAATAAAGGTTGAATTCTAGCGTTTCACTTTTATTCTTTCCGAAACAAGACTTGATTTTGAAGTACTTGGTGCAAATGGTTTGGGAAAACATTAAGACAATAGGCGACCAACATTTTCCTCTTCTGTCGTAATATTTTCTATGCTATATTACTAGTATACACAAATCCCCTATTTATCAACATCCAATTTGTCGTCTGCAGTAGCGTTGAAATTGGCCTAGTCTATTCTTTGTCTTTTGGGAAATGGTTAAACAGACAATAATTGCTCACCTACATAATCATTGTTGTCTTGGTATAGCGTCACTTTTCAACAAAAAACGCGTTACTACAGCTTGTTTTAAGTTTCAGTTAAGATGTTTTTGTAAACAATCAGGGATATAGACGACCACAGGTGTGACGCCTTACTTTGAAGTGGGCAATTAGAGAAAAGACATGACTACAAAAATGATTTTATCAATATCTGGTTACAAAAATACTTTTAATGAAAAATAATGATAACAAAATAACCACAAAATATTAAGTAATTTTTTGTCTTTTGCTTGTACGTAGATCTTTTACTAATGAGAGGCTAGACCAATAACCCGAAATAGGTAAATCGGGTAGATATAGGTGACAAAAGTATGCCTAGGCCTAATCTATATTCGAGCACCAATGTGATGTACATTTGATGATTTTTCGTATTTAGGCTGCATAGCAGAGAGCGAGATGCAGAAACGACTATGACGTAATTAATGACGCAAAACAAATGAAAATATGATCAACACTTTGTCCTGGCGACAGAGTTTAATTCATTCGAAAAGAGCGATAATTTCTGTACGGAGGGCACGAGGGCTAAAAATAAATTGCCAATCAAAATTGCAATTCTTTTGAGCTGAACGTGATTCTGACGACGGCATTTACGTAAATGGCGTCGTCAGAATCACGTTCAGCTCAAAGGAGTTGGACATTTTAGGATAAAATGTATCGGTGTTCATACAGATTATGAAAATCGAATTATACTTCTGCAATTTATATTCATGGGCATTTCCGGCGTTATTTTGCACTTAAATTATTAAAGACTTTAATGCCTGTTATATGTCTCAAATGGATGTGTGAATTTAATTTCATGTGTATAATTGAAATATAATACGACTCCTTTAACATGTTCTTCGTTTTGGAACTTAATATATTGATTCTTATTCTTTCCCAAACATATTTCCCGAAATAAGAGCTTTTACAGACAAAATATCGATGCATATGATAAGCAATTTTCTTTTCTCTCTCCATATTTTCCAAAGATGTCCTTATTCGCGCCGCCAAAGCAGGTATTGTTTTTCAAGCGCTCAGTTTCATGCTTATGTAGATATAGCAACATTTGTAAAACAATTTCACTCAACTAAGATCTCGTTTCTTAGGAAACGCATCAGTAAAAGCATAATTTAATTTAACCCATTACCACACAATGACTCTTTTTGACTTGATAATGGCTTTGAAAAACATTGTGTAAAATAAAGAAATTGCTTATAACAAGCAATTTCTTCATTTCCTACATTTTTTCTACCCAGAAAGATCAAAGAATGCGAAATTTCATTCAATTCATATTGTGGTCTGCAGCATCTTGGAATTTGGACAAGTCCAAAATTTTGTCGTTTGGTAATGGGCTAAATATTCTTGTTTGCCATTTGGGAAAGGGTTAAGTGCGTGTTTCAAATGATAACCCAAACTGAAAGCATTATTTATTTAATTCAAACGGATAAAATCGTTAGCGCCAGTTACAGTTTAATGAGCAACAATAAAACAGAATTACGTTACAAAATTAAATTTCCTATTTACAATCGCCTACTCGAGGCCGCGTGGAATTTCATCGATACTACGAAATGAATTGTCAGTGTAACAGACACGGTGTATAATCACGTGACTCAGAAATCTTCAATATCTTTTTTAATACTTGACCAATTTGAATTCGGTTTGAATCAGAGAATGTGGACAGACGTCGCACAATAGATGAACGTGTTGGATTTTTTGAAAAATCAATTGATAAAAAAGCTATTGAAGATAAACCAAAAAATTGGTTTATATTCAATAACTTTTTTATCAGTTGATTTTTCAAAAATCCAACACGAATTGGTTTATCTTCAATAACTTTTTTATCAGTTGATTTTTGAAAAATCCAACACGTCCAGCTTATTCCTGGCATTTTCCCACCTTCTCTGCTTCAAACCGAATTCAAATTGGTAAAAGTATTAAAAAGATATTGAAGATTATCGGACATTTTGAGTCACGTGATTATACACCGTGACAGATACAATTCACAATTTGTGACCCGTCACGCTAAAAGGGAAATTATCAGAAGTAAAGAATTCCACATTTTGACATACTTGTCAGACTCAGCACATTGTATGCGAAAATGAACATATGGTAAGATAGGGAAAACATTCCAGATTTAGAAAATTACATAAAAGTGAAAAGTGTCGGCCCTAGTCTGTGTGCGCGGACTACGCAGACTGACTAGGTTCGATATTTTTCACACTTCATGTAAGGTCACTATTAGCGTGATGGGTCACATTTCTCAAACAGCAAAGAAATATTGTTCCAAATTGAAAGCTGTTTCAAACGACAAAATGGATGCTGATAGAGACAAGCGCCGTGTGCAGAATATAGCACAGAAAATATGGAGGCTTACGGAGATTGGTTAAAATAAAATGAGCTCAAAAATCTTTTTTATCTGTTAAGGTTTACGAACTGAGAATGAAAGGCAGAGCCAGAGGCGAAATTTGAAAAGCGCCAGTAATTCCTAAACTGTGTTACATTTCCATTTTAAATACAAACATAAGCATTTTGTATGGTTTAGAATTTTGAATTTAGCATACTTATGGAAATATTTGACACAAAATGTTCAAAATTACCTCCCTTGCATATGAATATAGAGTAAAATAATATTTGTAAATTATTTTCTTCTTGAAGCTTAATCTTGAAATCCGGCATGGTGAATCAACTTATGTGAAGTGTATTTACAAGTGTGTATAATTTGATGCATTTCGTTTGGCTAAAAAATGGTGTTTTCATTCTCAGTTCGTAAACCTTAACTGTAGGGGCATTTCTATTATAGATTTCCTATTGTGCAAGCGTTGATAATTCCTTTCCAACCTTTCCAAAATAAGAGCTTTGTTTGACGTCCCGAATAGTATATGCATGTGAAAACATTGAAGCGAAAGAAGAAAAAGTTGATGACCAGACCTTTCTTCTTTGTCCTAATATTTCCCGAGCCATTGCTTAATAAATCCACATTTTACACCAATGATCACCTTTTCCTTTTGCTTCGATGTTTTTTTTTGTGCTATATAATTCACACATTTTACCTGTTGTTACATCTATTTCGTCTCCTGTAGTGGCTTTCAAATGGGGGTCACCCAAAGATTATGTCGTTTGGGAAAGGTTTAACCCATTACCAAATGGCAAAATTTTAGACTCTTCCAATTTGAAAGGTGTTGCAGACGACAATTTCAAGTTGATGAAATTTTAAAAATCTTTCCATTTTGAGTTAGAAAATATTGTGGAAAATGAAGAAATTGCTTGTGACAAGCAATTTCTTCATTTTCCACAATGTTTTCCAAAGCTATGTTCTTGTAGGGAGTCCAAAAGAGTCACTGTGTGGTAATGGGTTAAACAAAAATGGTGTACAAAATCAAGCTAGTTTCTGATATACTTGATTTACATAAAGACAATTTTGCAACCTTGCAATGATTATCTTTTCTATCATCATCATCATTTGTAAAATTAACGCAAGTCATTAAGCTGTATTTGGTTACAAATTAATTCTTGTTTACGCTCGCCCACTTTTGCTCACTTTATCTCTGATGTTGTCGAAAAATTATGCAATGGTTCATATCATAAACAACAATTGTTTACTTTTGATTAAGTTCACGGCCACCAATCCCTCTCATTCATTGCAAAATGCTATGAGCGAAATCTCAGAAGAGGGACTTCCGGCTATGAAGAAACGGGACCCATTTTGTGAATGTAAACACACGTTGTTACTTTAAATCGGTGATTTTGCCAGTTTTTGGCTGATTCTCAAAAATCGGGGAATGCTATTCGATGGTGAGTATATTTAAACTTCTTTTGGAGTATGTCTCCTCGGCATGGTCTCACCGTGTTTGCTTCAAATTGCTTTGTCATGCGATCACAGTGCTGTGTTTTGAAGACATGTCAAAGTTGATCGAAAATTTATGGCTTAAATACTACTATAATTCCCTTCTATACAGGTCCCATAAGCTTCGAATGCTTTATCTTATATATATATCCATTAAAATCCAATGGCTGATTTTCTGATAGAGAGAAAAAGCTAAAAAAGTAATACGCTATGAAGAAGAGAGATCAGCTATGAATAAAAGGGACTAGATATGAAGAAGATATAATACGCTATGAATAAGAGCTCGGATATTCAAAGCGTCGGGTTTTGACTTAATTTTGCCTTTTCGCCATAATTTTCGCTCGGAAAGTGATACGAATTTATTGTTAATACTATTTCACATTTGGGATTGTAAGACCAATCTAATTTCCAAATTAGCCTACTTCAAGACTTTTCAGTATACAATGTGGTTATATTTGGAATGATGATATAATTATGTAAATAACATAGGCCTGCACATGCGGATGCCAATGTCATTGTAAACTATTTAGGCAAAACTTGGCAAACCGTATAAGAACCCTAAAATTTTAATAATTTTAAGCCTACGCAAGATACATTGCATGTATTTTGAATGAAAACATGTCTTATTTACATGTTTTTAGCGGCCAGTCGAGCCTTTGTCATTGCGTTGTGTCCGTCATGCGTCCGTCGGTTATATTTTAGCTCACCTGAGCACATAGTGCTCGAGGTGAGGTATTGTGATCGGTCTGTTGTCCGGCGTCTGTCTGCCTATCTGTCCATCCGTCAACTTTTCCCAAAAAATCTTCTCCTCCAAATGTACTCGGAAGAATTCAATCATATTTCACACATATGATCTATGGGTCATGCTTTTTCAAAATACTTCAAAGAATTTGAATCGGGGCCATAATGAGGTCAAAAAGTAGGTCACTAGGTCAAATCTTCCATCTGCTCTAGGGGCCACATTTGTCGCTCAATCGCTGTGAAAATTGATCAGAATATTTGTCTTGATGATATTTAGATCATGATAAAAAATAGGTCAAGCCAGATCAAAAACAAAGGTCAGTAGGTCAAATATTGTGAAATCCATCTTTCTACACTGGAAGTACCAATTTTGGTCCAAACTTTGTAGAAATTGTCATGAAATGTTTATTTTGATGATATCAAGGTCAAGTGAAGAAGTGAGTCATGCTAGGTCATTAACTAGGTCAAGAGGTCAAATCTTACAAAATCCTTTCTTTGGCTCTGGAAATGCCAATTCTTGTCCAAACTTTGTCAAAATTGTCCTCAATGTTTATTTTGATTATATCTATGAAATTATCAAACGTGTCATACAAGGTCAAAAACTAGGTCACAAGGTCAAATCTTTTAAAATCCTTCATTTTGTTTCGGACATGCCAGTTTTTGTCCAAACTTTCTCAAAATTGTCCTGAATGTTTATCTTGATGATATCTAGGACATGTCAAGAAGTGGATCATGCCAGGTCATAAACTAGGTCACGAGGCCAAACCTTGTAAAATCCTTCTTTTTGCTCTGGAAGTGCCAATTTTGGTCCAAACTTTGTCAAAATTGTCCTAAATGTTTATCTTATTGGTATCTTGGTCAGGATCAAAGGTGGGTCATGCAAGGTCAAAAACTAGGTCACAAGGTCAAATATTACAGAATCCTTCCTTTTGCTCTAGAGATGCCAATTTTGCCCCAAAACTTTATCGAAACTATTCAAAATATTTATCTTGATATCTAGGTCATGTACCAAGTGTGGATCATGTAAGGTAAAAAACTAGGTCATTGGGTCAAATCTTGTTTTTTTAAGAACGGAAATATATACTTAAACACTGTGAAAATTGTTCAGAATGTTTATCTTGACGAAAGCTGGGTCATTGTAAAAGTGGGTCATGTGAGGTCAGAAACTAGGTCACTAGATCAAATCTTGTTTTTCCTCTAAGAACCAAAATATTTACTCAATCATTGTGAAAATTCAGAATGTTTACCTTGATGATAATTTGGTGATATGAATAGCAGGTCATTTGAGGTTAAAAACTAGGTCACTAGGTCAAATTTTGTTTTTGCTCTAAGAACCAAGATATTTACTTTATCATTGTGAAAATTGTTCAGAATGTTTATCTTGATGATATCTTGGTGATGTGAAAAGTGGGTCATGCGAGGTCTAAAACTAGGTCACTAGGTCAAATCTTGTTTTTATTTTAGGAACCAAAATATTTTCTTTATCATTGTGAAAATTGTTCAGAATATTTATCTTGATGATATCTGGTCAATGTAAAAAGGGGGCCATGTGAGGTCAAAACTATGTCACAGGGTCAAATCTTGTTTCTGTATTTAGAACCAAAATTATATCTGAATCATTGTGAAAATTGTTCAGAATGTTTATTTTGACAATATCTGGGGCATGTATAAAGTGGGTCATGGGAGGTCAAAACCTAGGTCAGATTTTGTTTTTGCTCTAAAAAATCAAAATATTTATTCATCATTGTGAAAATACCGGTAGTTCAGAATTGCTTATCTTGATGATAAATGGGTCACGTAGAAAGTGGCTAATGTTAGGTAAAAAAGTAGGTCAAATCTTGTTTTTACTCTAAGAACCTAATTATTTACTCATCATTGTGAAAATTGTTCAGAATGTTTATCTTGATGATATCTAGGTCATGTAAAAAGTGGGTCATGCGAGTTTGAAGTTTGCAAGTTGTTTGTCTCTTGCCTCAAAGTCCTCTCAGGTGAGCGATGCAGGGCCATCTTGGCCCTCTTGTTTCTTGTATGCACTCTATAGGCCACATTTTTGTCCGATCAATCTGAAAGTTGGTAAGAATTAGGTTATTTCCTCTAAGACCCCCCCCCTCCCCACACACACACACGCGCGACTGCCTCCGGAAGTCGTCCTTAGAGGCAAAAGTCGAAATTTTTAAACGGGGAACGGTTGACCGTAAATCCAATAAAATAACCATCTTACCGGCTATTAACGAATTCATTCAATTTGATCATTTTTGTTCCACTTAAAACTTCGTTTTATTACTGTATATTGAATGCACGTGCGCTTTATCGCTGTATATTGATTGAATGCACGTGCGACGTCATTGTTTTCTCCGCATGTTTTGGGAGCCTCGTTTTGATAATGTCGATTTGTTACTATTTTCAGTAAAAATTCTCATGTATGTTCAAAAAATGCATTTCCACGTGATGATAAGTCAGGCCCGTGGTAACAAGTGGGGGCATGGAGGGGCTAAGACCCATCCCCAAAAAGGTCTGCTTAAAATGCTGAATTGTCATAATTTTGCACTTAAATTTTTTGGGGAAATCCAATTCAGTTCCTCCAAAATTCCGACAATAGCCAGAACAGGGGCTTTAGCCCCCCCCCCATTAAAAATGTTTCCAGTCCTACGCGCCTGTAAGTTACCGGTCGGCATTAAATACATGTTTAGGCTGCATAACAATAAATATCGTTCTATCGTCTAGAATTTGATTTTTCAAATGGAAATTTGTAAAAAATATTGGAATTTCTGTCTTCAATTCTTCCTAAACGCATAACCATTCAGTATATGTGAGTGCCAAGAAAGAATTATGAAGCCCGCGCTTCTTCATAGCTTGCTCCCTCTTATTCATAGCTACTCTCTCTTCTTCATAGCTTACTGCTCTTCTTCATTGCATACTTGTTTTTCTCATAAATAAACAAAGGTTTTCAAAATCGTACGTGCGGAATACTAAAAGAGACCATAAAATAGTAAACTGAACATGTCTCATTCGAAAAATGCATATGATATAAACGATTCAAAATCTTTTACTAATTAGAGACTAGGCCGATAACGGAAAAGAGGGGAGGTAGGATGTATATTTGACTATTTATAGTAACAAGTTATACACACTATTACCTGTTCAACCCTAAAATAAACCAAAATATTTGTATCGATTCTCGTTTAACTTTGAACGTATTATAGCGCCGTAGGAGTCGTTTATGTGTCGTTTATGTGTCGTTTGGTTTGTAAACATAAGTGTGTGCACTCACTTCGAAAGTAATTGCAAGTTTACTCGGTAAGCTAGAACAAAGGGCTTTGGCAATACAACACATCATTCATTACCCCATCGAATAGCATTCCGCGATTTTTGAGATTCAACCCATAACTAGCAAAATAACGGATTTAAAGTAACAACGTGTGTTTACTTACTCAAAATGGGTCCCGTTTCTTCATAGCCGGAAGTCCCTCTTCTGAGATTTCGCTCATAGCATTTTGCAATGAATGAGAGGGATTGGTGGCCGTGAAGTTAGAATACCCATAATACTGCCATTTTGAGATTCATAAAACATCGGATTTTTTCGACCGATGTCGTTAATTATCCGAACGTATTCGGGCTCGGTCGTAAACATTGGGCGGTGGAAAGTTCCACCGCCCAATGTTTTCGACGTCGTTCGAATTATATAGTTTCGACGTGTTGCAAATCTCATTGGGGATAGACTACCTTAATTTGTTATAATCAGATATTTTTTCTTCTATTACTTTTATGCAAAAACTCCCACGATTTCTATACCTCAAGTTCTGAAAATGTGCCATCAGCAATTTGTCACCCTCTCCTTTCCCCTAATTGTCAATATAAGGACGGTCAAAATAAGGGTAAATTAAGGTAGTCCACCCAAAAAGAGATTCCCGCGACGTCCGAATTATTCGGACGAAGTCAATAACATTCGGCGGCGGAACTTTCCAACGCCGAATGTTTACGACCGCGTCCGAATAGATTCGGATAAGTAACGTCGCCGCTCGAAAAGATCCGATGTTTTATGAATTTCAAAATGGCCATATTACGGATATTCTACCTTAAGTGAATGATATATGAGGTCGATTTTTGTCTCCAACGTCGTAAATTACTGCGATAAATTCATTTCAGAATATCGTCGCTTTTCAACGAAAACCTCGTAACTGCAGCTTGTTTTAAGCTGCAGTTACGGGGTTTACGTTGAAAAGCAGCGATATGAATTATTATCATGAAATTATTGGAGGATGGTTTGATATTTTGAAGCACCCGTTGAGCTCATAAGAGCTTCGTTGGGAAAAAATGGAATAGGGAACGATTTTATACAGCTAACAGTGACATAATTTCTGACAAAGAAATAGAGTATCGTGGGTGTTGATTCAAAATCTGGTAAATCCGGCTTGAATGAAGCCGTAGTTACGAAATTTTGTAACAACACCAACGTAAAACATAAACATAACGATAAACCAGGTCTATTTTTAGCACAAAATTCATTGCAATTGTGGATTGTTTATTTTTTGTGTGGAATTTTAGTATCTTTAATTTTATCTTGAAAGTATTGTGGTTTTATTTGTCAATTTTGCAATTTCGCATGCTGAATAAGCGATTCGTCGCTTTCCCAAACACCGTCTATTTTTTCGTGCGTAAGCGAAGGCATTTTCAAAACTTCTTTCAGCCAATGCAAACGGGTTGAAAGTTATGCGTGAATTTCCCATTTTAATCAAATTTAAGACTTTATGAATTTTAGAATTACGGGTGTCTTTATTAAAAATTCAATATTTCAGAACAGACCGTAGCATTTACTATGAAATTTCATAGGCTTCTTACCAAATGGTGGTAGTCGGCATGGGCAAATTTTGAACGTATTCTGTAGATTCGTTAAAAACATATCAACAAAGATCTGAGTGATGCGTTTGCAGTTTTGCCGAGTATACATCTCATGCATTTAACATAAATATTAATTGCTCGTTTTTCGTCTGCAATTCCTGCCATGTGGACCGTTCTAAAATGTCGCCGTTTCACGGTTTGGAAAAAGGTTAAGGATTCCAACCCACAATTAGATATCAAACACTTCGTATATCTTCGGGCGTCAGCCATGACAATGTACATTAAGGAGAAAAATCATCGTCTATTTCCGGTTGTCATCCGTAACAACGGAAACCGACGATGGACATCATCGCCTTATTCCGTTTATACGGTTGACACCCGAAGATGCACGACGTGTTTTGTAGTTAATGCTGGGATTTACTCCTTAAAAAGATATTTCATTCATATGTTAATGGCAATCATCTTTTCCAATATTCCACAATGTATTTTATGTCATTACATGTTAAGGACAACATAAAAAGTTGTTTTATCTCTCCAAGTAGGCTACATACATTCCATCTATCATTTAGATACCAAACACCCCGTGCACTTTGTGCGTCACCCGTGTCAACGGAAATTGACGAGGGATATCCTCGTCAATTTCCGTTGTCACAGATGACGCACAGATTTTGATGAGGGTAAACTATATCCAATTTCCGTTGCCACGGATGACGTAGAAGTTGCACAAAGTGTCTGGTATCTAATAGTGGATGGGATACCTTAACAATCGTTTGCTTATAAATGCTTCGAACAAATGAAATAGTTTAATGTACAATACCCGTTATGTGGTCATTTTGAAATCCATAAAACATCGGATTTAATCGGGCTGCGTCGTTACGTACCCGAACCTATTCGGGCGCGATCGTAAACATTCGGCGGTGGAACGTTCCACCGCCGAATGTTTTCGACGTCGCCCGAATAATTCCGACGTCGTGCGAATCTCACTAGGGGTGGACTACCTTAACTTGACAGTCGAAATCACAATTTTACATGATAAAAGAGGTATTTAAAATGAATTATAGTGATACGTTCTGGTGGTAATGCCACGCAAGGGAGGAATCAGTCAAATCTAATAAAACCACGATAGAAACGTTTATTGTGCGTGTCTAACTTCATAGAACCCGGACCCATGAAAAAAAAAAAGGCAGTATTCCTTCTTTTCGCCCAATACGTCGTAACCCACCAAACACGTATAACGCATTATGTGTATGCTAATTTTATTTTCTACTCTTACGTTCTTTTATGCTTCAGATTGATACAATCCATGTACACGAGGTGTAATCGTTATAAATCGACCAAATGAGAATCATTTTCCCGAATATTTGAGTGAAGCTTTTTAAAAGTCTTTTAGACAGTAGCCAATGTAAATACGTTAAATTTTTAGACAATTCAAATGAAAACCCACGACGTAGGGTTAGTCCATTTGAAATTTTGGGAACCTTGCAATGTCGAGTACAAGGAAGTTTTATTTTTTCTTTGCATTGTATAGGTGTTCTAGAGCAAATCTAGCTTGGTTGCCAGAATGGCAACCTTAGGCAACTCCCACAATTCGCAAAAATCCAAGATGGCCGCCAAACGCAACTTTTTGTCAAATTGTCCAACAAAGATGCGAAAAATGCCTATCTTGGGGTTTTTGGGTATGCTGAATTCAAATTTAATGATGAATATAGCATATGGATATCAGAAAAGTACTAAATTAGAGATGGCTGCTGGACGCCATCTTGAAAAATCACATTTTCTGTACATTAGTTTTTATATGGTCTTGAAAAGGCACTTTTAAGAATACCGGTACTTGGTAATCCAAATTTACTTTATTTCTCATTTCTACACCATCTCATTTCTTCTTTTCTGTTTTATACCACTACTGTTTATATAAAGCTCAGAACTGGCAGCCAGGTGCCTTGTTGAAAATGATTATTGGTTGAAATACTGGTACAAAATGCTGCCAGATTTCGATATTTAGGCGTTATTGAATCTCTTTACTTATTTTAACACATTTAGACTAAATTTGGATATTACATATTTACTTACTGTTCTCATATAAATGATAGTAATAGATATGGCAACCAGTTGCCATCTTGGCATAAAGAGCAAATCTTAAGACAGATTTTCAATGCAGGACATAAAATGCCAAAATATTTGCTCTTTTCGCCAACAATGACATGATATCAATTTACCTGTGTTAATTTCTTCAATTGAAGGATCCTTAAAGTTTTGCATATAAGTGCAGTTGGTGGAGCATTTCAAATAACATATTGTTAGGTGCTGTTGTTGGCATTGTTATCTAGGTTTGAAGCTTTTGCTTTGGAAAATCAAATTTTGATACACAATTATGTATAGGACTCCATTTATTTTAAACACTAGAACTAGATGAACATATAAAATGTAATACATAGGCTACCAGTTGCCATAATTATTGTTAAATGAAGGTGATGTCTGTGTTGTAGGCTTGAAATATGTCTGTATGTAAAGTTCTGTGAATTTATTCGATTATGGTCACCAGTTACCATGTTGAAAGTTTAAGTTGTTGCTGCTGACTAAAAGTAAACATCTTGGTAAAGTTCTTTAAGCATTTTATTTACATAATAAGATAAATGTAAATTCTTGGATATTACCGGTATAATGAAATTCAAGAAGTATCTTTAGGAGTCGTAAAAGAACACTCGTGATTGATGCGCTATTCAGTAAGTTTCTTTGGGAGCTGATCTTTTTAGCTTTCATACATTCACATTTGTAATTGATGATGAAAAGCCCATGTGATCATAATGAACACTACAACCCATGTGAGTGTCATGCATGATGTAATGCTTAGTCTTGTCACACTACATCCATGAACGATTTCAATACACAACATGAAACAGTACACATGGTACAGTCATGGATGTATCTTCATGTAAGCGATGGTACCATGGAGTAGATGTGCATGAACATAATTTCGAGAAAGTTGCCTAATTCTCTGTCAACTTGTTTACCCGAATAACGAAACTAAAAGAATGCTTGTTCTGTCAAGACTTATCATGAGCGCTTTTCAGGAACAATTATGCTAGACAGAGCTATTTCTCATTTTGAAATGTTGATAAATATACACAATATATTTATCTTGACATTATGAGATTTTAGCTTATTAATATTTAATTGTGAGAAATCAATGTAAATGTGATATACATGAAGTACATGCATGCCATTTTTTAGACTTTCTGACTAAGATTTATATAGATTATACAGGGGCGGATCCAGGATTTTCGGTTGGGGGGGGCGTAACCTCATAACGTTGGGTACGTCCGAAAACGACGTACATACAGATTATCAAAGCTATATCTACACCACCTTTAAACGTAAACGACGATATGTCGTATTTCTGTGCTCATATTTTTTTTTTTAAAAAAAAAAAGACAGAATATTTTAATAAAGGAATGGTAAATTTAGTATAATTTCAAGGATATATACGTAGATGTAAATATGGGATAAAATTAAAAAGCCCAATCGCAAAATCCAGAACTCATGTTCTTTTTCCATCTTCACGTTTCTTCGCAACATGATTTCTATTGGTGGGCATGCTGGGGAGGGTTTGGGAGGGATGTCCCCTCCCTTAGTTTGAGAAAATTTTCAAAAAGAAAGACGAAATGGTGCAATTTCCGGAACATCCAGACCTATTTAATCGCCTCTAAAATAGGCCTATATCATATTATATTGCAAAACCATATCTAAACCTACAAATTATCATAGGTAACACATTATTTGGTGTGTTATTAACACCATGTTACATATTGGTGTGCATGTTGGGGATGGTTTTGGAGGGGACCCTACGCGTGAGATTTCTTTTTAAAAGAAAGATGAAATGGCGCAATTTCCGGAACATGCAGACCTATTTCTTTGCCTCTTAAATATCTAATATTACAATACCATATCTAAACCGACAAATTAATTCACAGAGGCAACATAATTTGAAAACTCTGTTGCCTCTTTTGCCTGTTTTTTCACCATATTTCACCATATTTCACCATTTTACATATTGGTTTTCCTGTTGGGGAGAATTTTGGAGGGGTGTCCCCTCCCTCTGTGTGAGAATTATTTTTTTAAAAAAAAAAGAAATACGAAATGGAGCAATTATCGGGACATGCAGACCTATTTCTTTGCCTCTTAAATTAGCCCATACTTAATATTGCAAGACCATATCTAAGCCTACAAATTAACAGAGACAACATAGTTTTTGTACCATGTTTCATATTGGTTTTCGTGTTGGGGAGGGTGTCCCCTCCCTCCGTGTGAGAATTCTTTTTAATAAGAAAGACGAAATGGCGCAATTTCCGGGACATGCAGACCTATTTCTTTGCCTCTTAAATAAGCCTATATCTAATATTTGCAAGACTGTATCTAAACCTACAAATTAAAAGAGAAAACAAAGTTTTGCGTGTTTTTGCACCATGTTTCATATTGGTTTTCGTGTTTGGGAGGGTGTCCCTTCCCTCTGTGTGAGAATTTTTTTTAAAGAAAGATGAAATGGCGCAATTTCCGGGACATGCAAACCTTTTTCTTTGCCTCTTAAATAAACCTATATTTAATATTGCAATACCATATCTAAACCTACAAATTAATTCACAGAGACAACAGAGTTTTTGCGTGTTTTTTCACCATGTTTCATATTGGCTTTCGTGTTGGGGAGGGTTTGGGAGGGGTGTCCCCTCCTTCTTCGTGAGAATTTTTTTTAAAAAGAAAGACAAAATGGCGCAATTTCCGGGACATGCAGACCTGTGAATAATTTCGCTTTTTTATGTTAAAAGAAACTTCCTCACAAAAAATGTATTTATTAAAGCGTTTATCTAATAAACGCCCGATCCGCCGTCGATGGGGTAACAACGGTTTATAAAGAGTACTTAAAAATAAGTCATCGATTAATCGACGCCTCGGTTGAAAAAAAGCGGAACTTTTGGGGGGGATGTTGGCTTTTATCTGCTTAAAGTTAAAAATGATCCACAATTCGAGGGCTGTTATAAATAGGTTTATAACGAAATCGGTTAAGCCTCAGTGACGACTCGTCGGCGATCATATCAATATTACACACTTTGTACAAATCGCCGATGTTTTTTACTATTTTCTGTCATGTGAATGCCGTCCAATCATACTGATAGATTTGTCGTTCACATTTTGCAATTGTATCTTTTTCGTGCAGGCGCTTGTCAAGGTCTCGGCCGATTACTCGGTTACACGATGCTGACTAACCAAATTAAAAAGCGGCATCCGGGTGTCGCTTTTATTTGACCATTTGACAAACACACACTGGCGTCGGTCTTACTACATATCAGCCAAAGAAAATGGGAAAACACCGACATTATCAGAGTCATTGTCATAAATTGATTATTATAAGTTCGATAAAACTTTCAACATTGACTTTAATTGTTCTTTGATAGCCCCCCCTTTCAAAAAAAAAAAAAAAAAAAAAAAAAAAAAAAAAAAATCTGACGATTTTAGGGGGGGGGGGGCGCCGCTTCCGCCCCCTCTAAATCCGCGTATGTTATATTTCTGCCATGGTTATATCCTTTCCTTTAGGTGGGTCTGCAAACAAGAATAGGAATCATTACCGACTTTCATGCATTGATGAACGAACTGCATCTCATTTCGTCTGTTTTAATTTGTTGTTGTTTTCCTCTTGCTGAAGTATGGTATATCTTATTCAAAAGAATCATTACGACTTATTGTTTGAAGACTGTAAGTATAAATTATACACAGTTGATGTACAAAATAAGCATTAAAACATTGAGATTATAGATTTAGATCACTTCTGGCAATAAGCGAAGTGACATTGTTATGCAATGAACGTACTGTTTAAATTCAAACATTGCCGAGGAAATTTTCCGAAACATGGTGTCTGTCAAAAGAAAAATACTTTGGGAAAATTACTGAAAAGTTACACGAGCGAAAATTTCTAGCATAATATATGTATACTAATACATTTGATGAGGCTTGAGAGGCAAACACCGTTCAGAATCAGATGCAGTAGTGCTTAGGAATCATAGAATGTAAAATCGTTCAATTTTAATCAAGCTGTATCTTGCCATTTCTGTTCTATTTTCAATAAATGTGAATGGACAGCCATTAGTTTAAGGTATCCTGATACAATGAAAAAATGGACAGAGTTTCTCTATGAAGTTAGGTAGATGTCTTGTAGGAACGGAAACATTTTCATACTCTTTCTTTTAAATTAATGTTTTTGATGATATCTGAAACCTTGGTTATCAAATGCTTGATTTCAACCTTAATTTATTGTTCGTGTCTTTTTCTTCTAGCAAAGTTTCTCGTAAACAGTATATCTTCAAGAACGACTAAGAACCGGTAGTTCAATCAAATATACCTTTTTGCGTTTGTTTTCTATTATTTTTTATTTCTATTATTCTAGTAATGGTGCGGAATGATCACATACATGGTATCTACATCCAATGTTGACTGCACATAATCAT
Source organism: Fragum sueziense (assembly GCA_963680895.1). Lineage (NCBI taxonomy): Eukaryota > Metazoa > Mollusca > Bivalvia > Cardiida > Cardiidae > Fragum > Fragum sueziense. The sequence continues at coordinate 38,711,132 of OY804598.1, read as the reverse complement.
TCCTCTTTAGCTACACACATGTCGTAGATCGGATCTGTGTATAAAATTAAATTAATACTGTCCAACTGAATATTCATTAAATGTCTCTTCTGAAAGACGGTTAATTTGTAAGTTCAATTAGTTTGGGTTGATTTCAGAACTCAGAAATGGATGTTTCAAATTTCTGCATTACGAGCCAATGTTCTATATGGGCTTTGGGTGATGTTTACATCAATATTGGGTGTAGATCATGGTATCACTTCTTCAAAATTAGACGTCATAGAAAGTAATGATATAAATTCATAGTGGTACTTTAACCCACACTGACAACTTTGTTATTCAATGTCTGAACTGTGTATATCATTACACTGAGGTGATGGTCGTCTTTTGAAATAATAAAACTGTTTCAAACATATCATCTGTAACAGTTTCGAAAATGCCCCAAGATGGTCAGAATTATAGAAATGTTTGGAATAGAAAAATATAACGCTTTGATTAAATCTGGAATTTGTAAGAATTGAAAAAAAAAAAAAAAAAAAAAAAAAAAAAACACACACATTAAAGTACATGATAATAATTTTCTTTTGTAATATTTAGTATCAGTATTTATACTTTCTGTATGCCATCTGGTGGCCATTTCCCAAGTAGTAATAAACACTTTTGATAAACGTAAAATCCAAATAAATATCAAAAATGAGTTATTAAATGAATAGAGGGAATATGATGCACAAATATCACATTTTAACCGCATTTTCTGCAAGTAGAAATAAATAAATAGTACTAAGTGAATAAAGCTAGCAATCATTTCCATTTGGCGGCCATGTCAGAATTTCAAGTACACCAGATAAATGTAAATGTGAATTTAAGAAATAAAGTGGAATTACCTTATCAATTGTGTCTTATTACATGAATTCTATGTGCCATGTAAAATTTAGAAATGAATGTGATTTTCAAGATGGCGTCCGGCAGCCATCTCTATTTGAGCATATTTGTGTTATCCAAATGTTATATTTATCAATAGATTTGGAATCAGCACACCAAAGAACTCCTAAATAGGCATTTCTTGCATCAATTTAGGACAATTTGACAAAAAGTTGATTTTTCCAGTTGCGTTTGGCGGCCATTTTGGATTTTTGCGAATTGTGGGAGTTGCCCAAGGTTGCCATTCTGGCAACCAAGCTAGATCTGCTCTAGAGCACCTATACAATGCAAAGAAAAAATAAAACTTCATTGTACTCGACATTGCAAGGTTGTCATATAGGGCATATAGCAGCGTCAAATGGACTAGGTTTGATGAAGAATAATAAACGAAAAGCCTTCAATCCCTATTATTTGTAGTTCTGGCCATGCAATCACAACAGCTCTTTGTACTGCGGTGAGCTAAAATCAACGCCAGGACAACGAAAATCGTTTGGCTAAATGACGTGATTTTAGAAATAGATCTAAAGAAGTATTTTTGTATTCAAATTGTACTTTTGCGTGATAGCCATTCGTCTTTATTTAAGGAAGCAGTCGAAAACAATTAAATTTGCGGGGGATTCAATTCAATGATGAAATAGCCTGATTGCTTATCATTGTTGAGCACGTAAACGTCATTTGAACGTCATTATTGAAATGCTCTAAAACCCTTTCAAAGACGATAGATAATCATTCAGGTCGAATTAGAACTCTTGCAACCAAGCAAATGGATGCGAAAGTTCTTTACGTTACCTTTTTTCTAGAACTAGACTTAATAATTTTGTCCCATTTTATATCAACTTCCCGTAGCGGAAGCATTAGATATTGATAATATAGAATGTCGTGTTGACACTATATAAATTACGTCGAGAAATTGGTGCTTGAAGGCTAGTCATCAATTATCTTTGCGAAGTAAATGCATTAAAACTTTGTATTCTCGTGGTAGTGTGTACCCACAGCTAGGGCTCTGAACTTCTGACATTAATTGTCCAATTTTAATGCTTGTGTCCCATTTTATGTCAATTTCCCGTAGCGGAAGCGTTAAATATTGATAATGATATAGCATGCCGTGTTGACGCTGTATAAATAACCACGAGGAATTGATGTTTGAAGGCTAGTCATTAATCTAGGAGTTATGTAATAACACTACGACAAACTTCATCAAAATACTGTTGTCCTAAAACGTGTCATTTGCATAACATGCCGTACCCTATGCCGTTTGCATGACGAAATACTTTGATTTAAAGTAGTCTATCCCTGATTAGATTCGCGCGACGTCGGAATTATTCGGGTGACGCCGAAAACATTCGGCGGTGGAACTTTATAAAGAATAGTTTGATATTCTATAATGTTTTAACAAACGCCCCCTTAAGAAAAGAGGAAAGAAAGCTCACTGTAAAGCTCGTCCTGGCTCATCTTCACAAAGCCAAGGGTTCTACCTCCACTTTGTTTCATAAGGAACAAAGTGGAGGTAAAACCCTTGGCTTGCGAAGATGGTCCTAACTGGGATGTGGAAAATGGCCATTAAAAACCATTTGGATCCAGATCAGCCTGCGCGTACGCAAAGGCTGATCCAGTTCCAAGTTGTTCTATACCTGCATCATTAGCGATAGGAATTATAAGAGAATACCATGCATTCTGATCATCATCAGACTGCAATTAAGCACTAGTTGGTCTGCATCAAAGCTGATCTTAAATGGCACAAGGTCTCTTTTACCGATCCCATTCCAATTATTTGAGCCGAGCCCGGATAGGTCAGTCGGTAACGTCGGAGTCTCTGCCATTAGGGTCAGTCAATTTTAAGCTCATCAAATAAGGTGCATTGCAACTATATCTGCCGAGGATTTTTACACTTAAAATCATATTTTCTTCGTGGAAAGTTAGCGCCGAGGGACGTTTCATATCCCAGACTTAGTCCGACGAACCTATCGGGGTTAGTTAAAATTAACCTACAATTACAAAATGTGCATGCTCTATATTTGGTGGAAAGCAGTAGAAAACACGGGAACTGTGAATGGTGCCACCGAATTTCGCTTAAACACCTCCGTTATGTGCTTTAAAGGGCTGATAAACAGCAGAATCGCGTTAATTTCTAGTGCTAAAGCTCACTCCAACATAAAGAAACGCCACGTAGAGAGAATATAATTTCCAAAAACCGGAATTTATTTTAGGCATAATGACCCTTTAGCACTCTCAGTTGAGTTTTTGGGAAGCAAGTTTTGCAAAATTTGCTTCTCTTTCCAGTCACCTTTCTCTGCACTTTACCATTCTCTGCATACCACACAACACCTTCCGGTCCTCCTCACTATAAATAGTTCTATCAAAAGCAAAGATTAATGAGTAACATTCATTCGAATGTTCAGCATGTAAGTCATACATGTAGATATTGAATTGTGTGGCTGAAAATGAAACGTTCAATTAACCATGTCTCTAAGAGAAGAAAAGACCGGCGTAGTAATTTGCTTTATTATGGTTCAAAGATCAGTCCAATGGCCTTCCTTGTAAATGGGTCAGTCAAGTTTACTGAACTATGAAATATATTCAAAGGCTCAAAGCTATAAATAGCTAATTAAACTGGTACCCGTTGTGTGTATAATAACTATTTATACAACTGGCAGTACCTGGCAAACCGCGTCCATTGATTGGTTAGTACTAGTATACACATAAAGGTTGTGCTAAAATAGATTCTACAAATCAGGCATAGAATCAAAGTATTCAAGGTATTCGAATGGATTTATATCAAAGTACCTAATCAAAGTACTCTACTTCTGGATAGGCCTACATTATTAACAAATTTTCTTCCCAACAGTACTTTCAGTACTTTGATTTATCTATAGGTCAGTATAACATACCGTCTTGTCGTGGATTAATTAAACACGTAAACTCTCATTTATTCCCATTTTGAATGTCATCATATTTATAGGCCTATATGTAGGTATATAATTAAAGGTATACATGTTCAACGTGATTTGTCGTGTTAGAAAACTCACTTCAGCTCCATTAATAGTTCACAAAAATTAATTAACTTTGTGATATGACGTTTTCGCGTGGCATCAGACACATAGGACGTGCACCAGCTGTCAAGACAACGTTTTATCGCTTAGCAGATATTAAGGTAGAATAGGCTACCCGTAATGTCGCCATTTTAAGCTTCTTAAAACATCGGCTTCTTTCAAGCGGCGTTGTTACGTATCCGAACCTATTCGGGCGCGGTCGTAAACATTTGGCGGTGGAGAGTTCCAGCGCCGAGCGTTTTCGATCGCACCCGAATAATTCCGACGTCGTGCGAATCTCATTAAGGGTGGTCTACGTTAAAGAGAATGTTTAATACTGTACATATGGAAACAGTCCACAATAGAATGAGCTTCCGGGTCTAGGTCCCCAAAATGAAAAACAGTAATTTTACTGTTCTGCTGAATGGAAGACCTTGAGTTAGATTATATATGTGCATAATCTCACTTCCGGAGGAATTAATTATCGTCAGACCGCGAATTTTGTAGACTGGCATACCGTCCAGCACCCGTTCAATCGCGACCCTCGAGACTGTTTGCAACATTTTGCCGTTTGGAACAGGTTTGCAACACGATCTTGAGAAGCGATAAGATCCGAGAATATTCGAATGAGCTACCGTTGTCGGAGGTATATAGAATTCGGTGAGCAATTGTGTTTGCAGGAAATTTGCCGAAAATCGAGATGGTCACGGTGGTTATGTTCCCCTTTTCTTGATATATTTTTCTTCAAAAATTCAGCTCAAATGTTCGAATTGAAAAACAAAAATGCGTTCGGCTTTTGCAAAAACAAAAGGGACGGGCGGTAATGACATTAAGACCTACTTTCACTCACGATTCCTCTGAACATTACAGTCTATCTTAAAACGCCTGTCATGCTCTTAAAAGTCATAACTGAAGCTTTTTTAAATGGTGTACTTAACTTTACTCTAAATGACAAACATGGGAAGTAGTTAAAGGGGCCCATTCTAGGTTTTTATGCTTCCGAACTGTTCGGGAACTCATATTTGTGCATGGAAAAACAATAATTTGCAATGCATAAAAACCTCAAACACAGCGAATAACCACCTTTCCTTCGCTATAGATCAATCCTTTACGAGCGTGTTTACACATTCAATTTTTACTTCAAAACGAGACAATGTCAAGGTCAACGAGACACACCTCCGCGGTATTAACACACCTTACAACCGGCTGTGTCGATGACTGTGACCTTATTTGCGAGGGATACGTGGAAATGTTCATTTTGTACAAACACTGAACATTTATACGCGTATTTATCAACTGTAGAATACCAAAGATCCTTTCGTTAATTTATAAAAGTTAACTCATTTGACCTACCATGCACATGACATCAGATGCCGAATCTGTCTTCGCTTTCGACGCAGTCGGTTGTACGGTGTGTTGAATCTCGCTGAGCACAGATGACGTTCCTCTGACGTAATTGATTTTTGAAGGTTGGGCATATGTAGCCATTACAAAACAAAAACAAGGACAATAAAAACTGGCTGCACGTTATTAATTGACTTGGATTTTAATACTTGATAAAGCTTGATGAGTGAAAAAATGGACGTAAGTGATCTACCCCTTCAGGTTGGTAATTTCATACGTTATTTCTGGTTTGTAATTATTGTGCCATTTGCATTTTCGACAGCCTAGCTGCCCCCCCCCCCCTTTAAGTATACATAATTGATTATGACTAAACGAACTTGATACGAATCTTCCCTGGACAGGTTGACTAATTTCATACGACATTTCTGAACTACATGTTTAACGTGTTTGTATGTTCTACAAACTAGCAAGGACCCCTTTCATGCAACCGCAGACAAAAGACAATTACGAATAACATGAATGGATTCCCACCACTACAAATATTGACTGGAACCAAAGGTTATTTGGACACTAAACCAATGCCCATGGATAAAATGTCTGGAAATATGAGATTTTCGTGTTATTTGGTAATATAATATCGTCGCTTTTCTTCGAAAACCTCGTAAATGCAGCTTGTTTAACCCATTACCACACAATGACTCTTTTTGACTCCCCAAAAAATAATGGCCATGGAAAACATCGTGGAAAATGAAGAAATTGCTTGTGACAAGCAATTTCTTCATTTCCCACAATGTGTTCCATCCAAAAAGACTTAAAAGTTAAAAATTCCATTCCTTTCAAATTGTCGTCTGCAGGATCTTTCAATTTGGACCGCCCTAAAATTGTGTTGTTTGGTAATGGGTTATGCTGCAGTTGTGAGGTTTTTGAAGAAAACAGAGATTTGATATTCACATTGTGCCTCTTCACGTTATTTGAAACTTTGTTGACAATTTTCTTGTAAGATTTGTGAAAAAGACATAACAAGGATCGAATCCTACAGCACCGATTCGTATCATTGTGATTTATATCCATCGCTTAAGCTGTAAGTTCAGGACTAGATTTATAAGACCTCAACACTTGGAAATGTAAAACTAATAATGTTTGATTAATAATGAGCTTGAATAGTTTCCAAGCAAGGCCTTGTTTTGGGATCCTTAATTGCCAGTGTTAAAAAAAGTATGGAAAAAAGGAAATGCTGGTTATTAACATATCGTCGCTTTTCAACAAAAGCCTCGTATCTACAGCTTAAAACAATCTGCAGTTACGAGGTTATTGTTGGAAAGCGACAAAATGTTTACAATGGTTGTATAAAATGTCTATTTGATATGAAATCTCCGCGGTGCCATCTAGGGCTTCCATATTTACAATGTCTAGCCCTACAGCCATTACCTCGAACATAAAGCAAGTTTGACACTTTCTCTAATAAGACGTTTCTTACAGCAAAAGCGTGGGATAACCAGCATTTTCTCCTTTTGCCTCAATGTTTTATGGTAGCCTATAGTATACAACCTTTTGGTGCCACCAGCACTTTTCAAATTTACAATGTCTAGCCCTAAAGCCATTACCACGAACATAAAGCAGGTTTGACGCTTTCTCGAACAATGTCTGGCTTTGACGTCTCTAACAGAAAAATGCTTGGGAAAAACATTGAGGCAAAAGAAGAAAATGCTGACAATCAGCATTTTCTTCTTTTGCCTCAATGTTTTATGCTACAACATACAACTTTCATACACAAAGATACACTAACTCTTGGGCCTGTAGTAGACTACTTTTCACATCGGAAAACCTTAAAATATTACCATTTGGGAAAAGTAAAAAACACTTCACCAGACGGCATTTTTTAGAATGGACAAAACTAACGCGCGAAGTGCAAATGTTGCGTTATAATTTTTAATCATTTTGTAAGGCTGGTGAGAAGCATTTCCCCTTCCTCTCTGTATTTCTGAGACATTTCCCAAAAGGTAAGTCACGCTAATGCTAACGTTTTTTTTAGAATATATCGTCGCTTTTCTACGAAAAACTGGTAACTGCAGCTTGTTTTAAGCTACAGTTACGAGGTTTTCGTAGAAAAGCAGCGACATGTAGTATAAAAGCCTTTCGAAAGAAAATCAAAGCACATGTCATCATTTGCAAAAGTCACAAATAATTATCAAATTCTAGAAAGAATTGAAAACCAAGCACTAACATGTGGCAAATGCTATTACATCCTGGAAAGGGTTAAATATATTTTTATTCTAGGAAAGTTGAAAAAATGACGTAGAAAGCAGCTTCTTCGTTTCCCGCTATGTTTTCTTCTCAGACGGTCAAATTTTATTCACTTGTCGTCTGCAACAGCTTTGCATTTGGACCAGTTTAAAAATTTGCCGTTTTGTAATGGGTTATCCATTTATCAGTTGATAAACCTAAAAGGTCCCATGATAATGTCAAGAGTACATATGAATATAACCAAACATGGCGTTAATAAACCAATTCCCAAAAGTGACATACGTATTGAAGTGGATCACAAAAACTTCTTAGATTGAGACGTGATATGGAATTGATAGTGTTCCTCTGATAATTAGCCATTTCCCATTTCCCTAAAAAATGAGACTGATCAAATTTGACAGCTGCTGTAGACGATAGAAGGATGTTGATAAAGATTACACTAGTGTTCAATAGACTAATAAAGGTAAAGTAGGTAAAGAAAATTAATATACTTGATTTATTAGGAATGACTGAACGTCTCTCGAATTTTCCTTGGTCAGAAATGAACGGCACACACAGGTTGACTGGTACGATAGCTCTTGAATATATTTACTACCAGTTTGTTTGTTCGACAACCTAAGCATGGGTACCTTTAAAGCATAGCCGTATGCTTTCCAAACTATATTGTTTGTTCGCAATAATTTCTTAACCCTTTCGTAACCAAGACCTGGGGCCCGTTTTACTAACAAACTTAAGAACATTTTTAAAACAACAACAAATCTGATTGGTCGAATAATTACTGTTATTATTTCTCATTCAATCAGATGTGTTGTTACAATGTTTTTGCAAAAATCTATGTTAGTAAAACGCGGCCCTGCTTTTGACGTCTCTAATAGAAAAAGATTGGGAAAACAGATAATCACCATTTTCTTCCTTTGCCTCAATATTTTCCGTGCTATATTGTACGCAAATCCTCCCTTTGATATCATACATTTTGTCGTCTGCAACATTTTTGACCCATTACCAGATGACAAAATTTTAGACCAGTCCAATTTCAAAGATGTCGCAGACGACAATATCAAGTGGACAGAATGTTACATATTTTGGTGTTTTTGTAAGTAAACATTGTGGGAATTGAATAAATTGCTTGTCACAAGCAATTTCTTCATTTTCCACATTTTTTTCCTGATCCAATTTCTCGTGGGGAGTCAAAAAGAGTCACTGTGTGGTAATGGGTTAATTTAGACTGGGTATAATTTTGCTGTTTCGGATTTAGGGTTAATAAACCAATTCCCTGAAGTAACATACGTATTGAAGGGATGACAAAACCTCTAAGATTAAAGCCTTGATATGGAATTGATAGTGTTCGGCTGATAATTAATGCATTATCCGACCCATTATAACGCTTAAAGGCCTGGTCATACACCATTACGTGTCCACATCACGGCCAGGGCACGTGTAAAAGAGGGGACGGGTGCAGTATAATTTTGGACGTGGTGTGGACGCGATATGGACACGAAATCGTATGTGACCGGGCCTTAACGTTGACACGATAGAAGAAGGATTTTAACACTATTTTTCCTTACAACCCCCGGTATGAAAAAATGCACTGTAAAATAACAATAGAAAATCTTGATCGCCAGTTTTACTTTTTCAGAATCCCTTCTACACAATGATATCTATCTTTCTATTCAAAACTTTCTTCTAAGAGGCGTCTAAACCGCGTGTTTGTTTTGGAAAGATGAAATCACTACATGTATATCATCGCTTTTCAACGAAGAACTGCAGCTTAAAATAAGTTGCAGTTACGAGATTTTTTTGAAAAGCGACGATAAACGACCCATTACAGCGATTTCATTCGTACAACAGAATAGATTTTTTATTTACATTAAAAGCACCGACGCACTGAAAGCATTATCACAATATATGTACCTATTCCCAAATGGCAACATAAATATTGTCTATCATAATAGGCCTACACACTCTATGGTTCTGAACCCTGTTAACGATTTAACCCTTTCCCAAACAACAAAATTTTAGGGTGATCTACTTCAAAAACATATGACAAATGACAAAATAGGTGTTATTAAAGATAGGATTTGTGTAAATATGGCACAGAAAATATTGAGACAAAAGGAGAAACTGCTGGTTATCAGCAGTTTCTTCTTTAGTCTCAATGTTTTTCCTAGCGTTTTCTATTAGGGATGTCAAAACCAGATCTTGTTTAGGAAAGGGTTAATTGTTAGAGCTCGTTTATTTTAATCCTTTCCCCAAACAAATCGTTTTGACGCCACTAATAGAAAATGTTTGAGAAAGAGAGGGTAAAGTAGCAAAATGATACAAAATCAAAATACCGAATTTGACTTGAGATAGGTCTATACAATTCTTGTTTTTAGTGACACTTGAATGTAAAACCAGGAAATATTACGTGTGAGACATGACGAAACTTAGCTGAAATTCTATGGCGTTTAACAGAAAAATGATACTACGTATATTGCGTTTTTATTCACCTGAAAGGGTGTGGCTAAGCCAAAAGGTTATTCGACGAGTTTACTTCTCGATACCTTGTTTAACATAAGGGAAAAACGTGCGGCACGAGCATGAAAACATTTCGAAATTGAAAGACTGTGCGATTGTAAAACGTGTTATTAAAAACCTCGTAAATACAGCTTGATTCAAGCTGCAGTTACAATAATTTGCAATAACACCGACGATTTACCGCTAATTGAAAACGCTGTTTCTCCTCAATCTTCAATGTAATAACCGTTTACTAGGCTCCGCCCTTTCTCCCGAAAAAAATCAGAATATAACATGTGTAACATGTTTACCAAATACCGTAATCACACGTAACAGTTTTCCCCTTTTAACCCATGCCCACATATTAACTATTTTTGACTCCTAAAAAGAGAAAGGCTTCAGAAAACTGTGGAACATGAAGAAATTGCTTGTGACAAGCAATTTCTTCATTTTCCACAGAGTTTTCTATCCAGAAAGACCAAAAAGGTTTAAAAATTCACTCGAAATTGCCGTCTGCAACATCTTTGAATTTGGATCGTTCTTAATTCTGTCGTTTGGTAATGGGTTTAAGTTTCGTATGATTTATCAAGTCTTGGCTTTAAAGATAAACATGTTGTTTTGAAATTCTAAGAAATTGTATCTTATTTCGACAACCATTTTGTTCAACGCGATTATAGTGCTAAAGGATCGTGATTTTTACAATAAGGAGTTCCAATAGTGTTAACCCATTACCAGACGGCAAAATTTTAGGCTTGTCCAAATTCAAAGATGTTGCAGACGACAATTTCATGCGAATGAAATTTTACATTCTTTGTTCATTCTGAGTGGAAAACCATGTGGGAAATGAAGAAATTGCTTACTACAAGCAATTTCTTCATTTACCGCGATGTTTTCCAAAGCCTTTATCTCGCGAGGCGTCAAAAGGCATCGTTGTGTGGTAATGGGTTAAGAGTGTTTAACACCAGACCCGAATGTCGCAAGAGATACTAAAGAATGATAATTTTCTGGAAAACAAGGAGTTGGTTTGTCGTAACGAGTCCCCTTAGGGAAATTGGGAGAGCAAAATGTCGCAAGTTCAACTTGTTTGGCTAACTCAATTATTTCAGAACAAAGTAAACATCTTACTACGAACAATGATTATCTTAACCCTTTCCCAAACGACAAAATTTTAGGGTGATCCAATTTGAAAGCTGCTGCAGACGACAAAATGAATGTTGATAAAGATAAGATTTGGTTATGATACAGCTCTGAAAATAATTAGACAAAACGAGAAACTGCTGGTTATCAGCAGTTTCTTCTTTTGTTTCAACGTTCTTCCAAGCCTTTTCTAATAGGGGCGTCAAAACAATGTGTTGTTTGGGAAAGGGTTAACCCATTACCACACAGTGATACACAGTGATTTTGAATCCTCGCGATAAAAAGGCTGTAGAAAACATCGTGAAAAATGAAGAAATTGCTTGTTACAAGCAATTTCTTCATTTCCCACAATGCTTTCTTCCCATAAAGACTAAGAATGTAGAACTTCATTCACTTGGAATGGTCGTCTGCAACATCTTTGAATTTGGACTAGTCTAATAATATACCGAGTAGTAATGGGTTAATGTATAAGCCTACGTATTTTTGCGTTTATTTCTTCCTCTAACCCGTTCCAAAATACCAAACATTTAGAAATTATGGAGGCAAGAGGAGAAAACGCTGGCTATTAATGATTTTTCGATACTTTTCAACAAGGAAAGTCAAAGCCCCCTGTCGTTTAACACTCTCTCAAAACAAGACCTAGTCTTAACACGAACTCCCTATAAAAACGAAAGGGAAAACATTAAGACAAAAGAATAAAATGCTGATAACCAGCATGGTCTCCTTTTGACTCAATATTGTCTATGTGTGGTTTAGGCCCTACTGTGCACGATTTTATGTTTATCAACACCCACTTTTTTTTAAATCTGCAACACGCTCTTGTCTGCAGATTTCAATTTGGGAAATTCTGAAATGTTATCGTTTAGGAAAAGACAAAGGCAAGAAGTTTCATCTCGTATGATCTATTAACACTTCTACGTTTACGTAAATTAAAAACTCAATATTTCTTTTATCGACAGAGAAAATCGTGTGTCGTCTTACTAAATAAGTACATCGTTCCCAAATAAATGACGTAGAGTTATAAAATGAATTAGGAATGTGATAATTTGTTCCGGGCAGTTGTCGGTCAGAAAGACTTACCGGGGTGAAACTGAAATGGTCAAGGCGAATGGCGTGCCTTAATAGGTTAATATCTCCCGCTGGCGTCATGAATGTCGTCACTCAATTCAAAAATAGCTGTAGCATCGTTCGATTTGACCATCTAGTACATGAGCCTTATAGGGAAAATGAAACTGAGCCATATTGAAACAACATGATTACATTTGGATATCAACTTTCGTATCGCCATTTGAACAGATCCTACTTTACAAATACATGTACAAAGATACACGAGGCCTGTTGTCAAAGACCCTGTCACACACATATTTTCAGTCCATTCACTACCGGAGAATGGCAAAGTTGGTCACATATGCAGCATTCTTCGAATTCTCGGTACTGCAGCTTGTTTAAGCTGTAGTTACGATATTTCCGAAGAATATACATGATATTGGATGTGTATTTGTGTGTGGCAAGCCAGGACTTATTACTTTATGCAATAACGCTCTAGTGGAACCAGTGCATTCTGCTTAGGCTTAGTTCCATGCTCCCTCTTTTTTACATTTCCTGTGAAATATTTCCTTATCTGGCGCTTCATTCATGCCGAAGAAAGGTTGAATTCTCAGTTCAAATCCATAATAAGAAAAACCTGCTAAAATGCCCGAGGACAACCTCTTTTTCTGTCGCCATATTAACAGATTCTACTCAATTACCGCATAATTTCTAGAAGACTGTAGTTAATGCTACATTTCGTCGCTTTTCAACAAAAACCTCGTAACTGTAGCTTGTTTTAAGCTGCAGTTACGAGATTTTCGTTGAAAAGCAGTAATAAACAAAACGCCCATAGGACTACCTCGATCTGTCATGTCTTCTATGCTTTCCCAAACGACAAACATTTCGACGGTTCCATTTAAAAAATTAAGATGCGGAAGGCGATAATGCAGATGTTGATAAAGAATTGTTTGTATACAATGTATCAGAAAATATCGAGACATTTTCATCCGCATTTTCTTCTTTCGTCTCAATTTTTCCCCGAGTCTTTTAAACTAGGGATGCTAAAGTCAGGTCTTGTTTGGGAAAGGGTTAATGCTACATATCGCTGTTTTTCTTCGAAAACCACGTATCTGCAGCTTAAAACAAGCTGCAGATACGAGGTTTTCGTAGAAAAGCGACGATGTATAATGTCAAAGCCTCGTAACTCTAGCTTATTCAAGCTGTAGTTACGAGGTTTTGACTCCCCACCAGCGATGTATAATGACACCCCGGGGACATTCTAGTTCATTTATGTCGTTGATAATTTGGAATTAGGAACATAATCTCAATTTACCATCGTATTTAGTTAGAATACGACCCTATCTAGAAATCAGATATCAACGGTTATTTTCGCAACATCATATCTATATAGGTCTCGATAAATGACCTGGCAGAGCATCTATAGCCATTAGCTAGAGAAGCTCTGCCAGGCCATTTACCGCAAGCTATAATCATAGTAAATGGTAAAGGTTAAACACTTTGATATTTATTTATTCAATCGTATCCACCCATGCATTTATACAAATGAGAAATTGTTTGCGTAACTATCATGATTTTCAATCGAAGTAATTATTTATATACAACCCTAAAGCTGAATGATATTCAGAGAAATTATTCGATCTTTCATCCATATAATTCAATTAAATCAAGATCTGGTAAATGGACTCTCAAAGCATAGCATAGTATTCGCTTTTAAAAAAAGCAAAACAGTCTGATCAGGATCCGAGCTACTCTTTTGCAGTTACTGAAATTCTCGAATTAGATGCCAATCATACAATATAACAAGTTGAAGTCAAAGCCTCTCTTACAACCGGTCGAACGTGCTCCTGCTTGCGGTCTGCATCTAAAACGTACGTTTAGTCGTGCGATGCACGCACGTGCAACGTACGATTTTGGTGGACGCAACCACGACGCAGACTGCACGCAGCAAAGAATTGACCAGTCAATTCTTTGCTGCGACCATTCTGCGTATTTTAGAACGCCAGGAGCACGCAGTACAGAAGTACGGAGCACGTGCGACAGGCGTGCGTGTGACGCAGGGAACTATATACTGAAATTCCAGAAAATTCACAAAGAATGCGTACATTTCTCGAAAGAGATTCATACTTTTGACCTGCTTTGAATGTACATATTTTGAGGCGCTCTTACAACCCGTCGTGCGTCTTTATAAATCGTGCGATTTTTTCATAGTTTTAAAACGTACGATTTGAAAAGACGCACGACGGGTTGGAAGAGACGCTTTAAGTGAGTCAGATTTAGATTACCATAATGCCAATACTGAACGGTGATTAGCACAAACGTATCAGATTAAATATGTTTTCGAAGAAAATGGTGCCTATATGAGGCCTAACAATATCGTTTTGTAGGCTAAATATCTCGAAATATTTTCCACACCTCTGGGAGAAATCGTAATTTGTCAAACATAATGCACACACAAATTTGATAAATATCAGATTGTAATCGATTAATTAGTCGAGGCAATTCATCAATAAATATGGCGTCCTCCTGGGAGACACTTTACGATAGAATCAGCAGGTGCTTGTCGTAATCTCTTTGCGACAATGAGAGTTTACGATAGGATCGAAAGTTCAAAATAAGCGTGATTTGTCACAGAAAAAGGAGACTTCAATGACGTTTGCAACAAATATTGACATTGTCAGTTTGCAAAATAAGCATACACTTTCTTTCTTCTCCTTAAGCGATAGAAAAGGTCTTCACGACAATATTTTCTATATTTTATCTCACGGCACGCGGATTAGCCACCTTGTATACGTATGTCGAAATATTTTCGTAAAAACGAGCGTTTACTACTAGCCTATAACTCTCAGTTTCGAAATACCGGTATGTGTGACATGTATGTGTGCAATGAGTCAAAAAAGAATTTCCTTTTTGGGACGAGCCAAAGGTTCCGACCTTAGTATGTTATTTAATTAAATGTGAAACAAAGGACTGTAAGTTAATGATTTAATTTCAGTCAAATGTAAACAGTCAATACGTGTTTTTTTTTTTTTTTTTTTTTTTTTTTTTTAATTTGATACCACATAATTCTATGACATTATTTCGCTTATTGCATTTTTGTACATCTATTCCTTGTAACAACATGCTCACTTACCTTTGCGCATCAGTATAGAAAAACGGGTAGGTAAAGTAAGATACAGACTTAATAAAATTTCATTCAAATTTTTCGAGGACAGAAATAATGTACCTACACAGATTGACTAATCTATTCAATATTTCATCATTTTCACGTATTTTTTTTTTAAACAAGTTTGTATGTTCGGAAACCTAGCAAAGATCCCTATAAATTCATATGTCTGAGAATACTTTGATCAACCTAATGCTAAAAGATATGTAAACGAGAGAAACGTAACATCAATAGGAGTCTATACTAATAATGGAAGCGCACATTCTGTTTTACAACAAATAAATTACACGTTCGGGAGTGAAATGAAAAATAAAGTGACGTAGGTACCAACATGGGCCTCGCCGCAAGAAAATGGACGTGAATCATTGATTTTCAACGAAAACCTCGTAACTGCAGCTTAAAATAAGCTACAGTTGTGAGTTTTTGTTGAAAGGCGACAAAATAATTTCTTGCATTGAAATATCGATAGTGGAGGGGGGGGGGGGTCAAAACCTCGTAACTACAGCTTGCAAAAACCCTTCAGTTACGATGTTTCGACCTATTTACAACGACAAGAGCGCCCTACCCGGTGAAAACAACATCGTTTAACGAAGTTTTCCAAAAGGCAGTCAAATGGCGGTTTTCACCGAACCTTGTTTTGGGGGTATATAGAAAATGCTTTTGCTGATCTGAGTACAAGGGACCTTACAGAAGATAGTTGGTGTTGTTGTAGAACCTCGTATCTCCAGCAGTTAAAACCTGGATATACGAGGTTTTGCAATAACAGTGACGATATCATTTATTCTAGACAATTCCTTCTCTTATAACGGGTTACAATTAACGAATTTAGAACACAGTCTCTGTCTGATGGCAAATAAATTACATGTTATAGATACAAATACAGATATTCTATGACGCAGTTCCTCTTTAGCCTTTCCCGAGACAAAATTTGGTTTTCCAGTAAATTTTAGAAGTAGTTTGGGAAAACATTTAGAGAAAAGCAGAAATTGTTTGCTAATATAGGCCTACAATTTCTCATTTTCAAACAATATGTTCGGTGTCACATAGGTTCTACTTTTGTCACAAATCATTGTGTAGTCTGTATCTCCGTTCAAACATGACTTGTATAACATTTTTTTTTCCGTTTTAGAAAGGATTTAGCCATTTTCCTATTTATTTACATTGGGTTTCAAATGCCTTATCTAATATCTGGTGCACGAAATTATCCTTTGCTTTATATTGGAAACATAAACAAGCAAATAGAAAAATGTAGACCAAAGTATGTCGTTTTTCGGAAGTACAAATGGAATGATTTAAAGAACTTGAGAACATGTTTGGATCGACAGACATTTTCGACTAATATAATAGCGATATATCGCAATAAATCAATCCTTTCCAAAATTGCTAAAAACTCTTGTTTCAAATTGTACAAGGCATTGAAAATGATAAAATAAATGTTACTGTAAACTGGAATTGAGAAAAGTTTTTATCATTAAAAATCATTGGGTAATAAAGATATAAGATGCTGGTGATCAGCATTTCCCCCTTTTTTACTTCAATGTTATATGGCTTCCATATAAAATACTTCGATCCTTTCCCAAACCATTTAATAAAAATGACTGGGAAAACATTTGAGACGAAGGAAGGAAATGCTGATGATCAGCATTTTCTCCTTTTGTCCCACTGTTTTCTGTCATATGTTGTACACAAATTTCGACTATTGATATCATTATTTTGTCATTTGCGCAGCTTTTGAATTTGACCACCCTAAAAATTTTCTACTTGAGAAACAGTGAAAAGTACATTCATTCAAGGATGTCCAAGACGTAAGTTTCGTACAAAGTGCGTGACTTCTGTGCTAACAAAGTTTGGTGCTAAGCAGGTACATTTCTCGGTTTTCAAATAGTGTTAATGGAGAAATCAGGCTTAAAGTACTGAAAATCACAAAACGATAATTTTGAAGTATTTAAGATTAAAGGGGCATAACATTCCAATTTCATTTTTTTAAAAGTATGTCTTGATGACAAAATTGGTTATTCCAATGCGTATAAATGCTATCAGTTCATGAGAAAATATGCTCTTTAGTATAAAAATAAAAGTAAAATTAATGAAATATATAATGTGAAATACGTCAACTATTACGTTTCAAGATCTGACTGTGCCAAAGTGCAGACTGATAATAACCATTAATGCTGTCGTAAAGTTGCTACATATCATAAAAAATGTGATCAATGAACAACTTGGATCTTAATCACACTGTGTGTATGCACAAGCTCCATGTTGGTCTCAAGTGATGTAGGTCTAAAAGACCGTATTCCAGTTTAAGACTCAAATACACCGGAGACTGACAAGCAGATTGGATTAGTGGGATTAGATGAGATCTTCTAGTAGTATTTCAGTCATAAATAATATCCGTTGTCATACTGTAAAACATACAAACAGAAAGACATACAGACAGAAAGACATACGGGCGGATAGCCAGTTAATATTACCTGTAGAGTATAAATAATATCCGTCATCGTACTGTACAATTGGGTCGCATAGTACATAGTACAAAAGTAGAGAGACAGACACTCATTGCAGAAATCAGACATGTTATACACATACAGACAGACGGACATACACATATAAACAAAAGTTGACTAACCCGTAGGGTATAAATACTATCCGTAATCATACTGTAACATTTGACCACCGAGTGGGTAGGACAGCATGGCATACATACAGATAAAGATACATAAATACAGACAAATGGACGGACGGACAAATATTTGACTAACCTGTGGGGTATAAATAATATCCGTCATCATACTGTAACATTTGACCACCGAGTGGGTAGGACAGCACGACATACATGCAGATAGAAAAGTAGATAAACATACAGACATATAATACAGACAGACAGACGGACAGACAGACGATTCACCTGTAGGGTACAAATAATATCCATCGTCGTACTATAACATTTGACAACCGAGTGGGTAAGAAAGTACCACATACATGCAGACAGACATATAAACATACAGACAATACATCTCTGTTTTTCAACGAAAACCTCGTAACTGCAGCTTAAAACAAGATGCAGTTACGAGTTTTTCGTTGAAAAGCGACGACATACAGACGGCCGGACAAATATTTGACTAACCTGTAGGGTATAGATAATATCCGTCATCATACTGTAACATTTGACCACCGAGTGGGTAGGACAGCACGACATACATGCAGATAGAAAAGTAGATAAACATACAGACATATAATACAGACAGACAGACGGACAGACAGACGATTCACCTGTAGGGTACAAATAATATCCATCGTCGTACTGTAACATTTGACAACCGAGTGGGTAAGAAAGTACCACATACATGCAGACAGACATATAAACATACAGACAATACATCTCTGTTTTTCAACGAAAACCTCGTAACTGCAGCTTAAAACAAGATGCAGTTACGAGTTTTTCGTTGAAAAGCGACGACATACAGACGGCCGGACAAATATTTGACTAACCTGTAGGGTATAGATAATATCCGTCATCATACTGTAACATTTGACCACCGAGTGGGTAGGACAGCACGACATACATGCCAGCAAGGAACAATACAACCCAGTATGTAGAAATCATTGTGTTCGTCAGTTTTCTAAAACAGCGTGGAAAAAGGAGCTTCCGTAGCGATGCGTGATAATATAATATTGTCCTTTCGAAATATACGCCGTTTTCTAAACAACTGTTTTTATTTTAACTTTTTTAATAACTTTCTTGCTCACAATAACAATTACAATTTTTCAAGTTTATAGACCAAAAATATTAACTTTAAGTTTGTCGTTTGAAGCAATGCGCTTTCTTTAAATTAAAGAAAACAGCAGCTAGTTCAATTCAAATTAACAGTTCTCAATCAAATAAAAATCTCAAGTATCAAATAGTTCATACGATGTTTTTTTTTATTAGTTTTCTTTTTCAGGTCGTTTAATAATTTTCCTACTTATTACTTATTAACGTTTTGTCAAACAATAGTTCAAAGTCTCACAATGAATTTTATGTTTCTTGTATTTTTTCTAAATCCGAACGTTACAAGAAGCAAATATCCATGAAATTCAATTTCTTGTCAAAATATCTGTTAAGTTTAAACAACTGGTTACTTGTAATGCTTCTTTCGCCATTCACTAACTAATAAACCAATGGACAAATTTTTTATTTGATCATTTATATAGTGACTGTGGATTCAGATTTCCGATATCATGGTGCCGTCACTCGGCGATTTCCGTAAAACGTTTCCGATAATGTAACCTGTTGTCTTTATTTCTTTGCAACATGTTATAATGACCAAAGAAACACAATATCGCTGCTTTTCAACAAAAACCTCGTAACTGCAGCTTAGGATAAGCTGCAGTTACGAGGTTTTTGTTGAAAAGCGATATTGAGATACCCGCTAGTGTAACGTTAGCGTCATTTTTTCACAAGGAAATGATTTATTTCCTTATAACAGGCAAGAACTGGCTTTGACGTCTCGTTATCATAATCATTGTAATTATCATCATCATCATTTTTCGATATAAATCATGGCCATTGACTATAGTCCCCTTCAGAGGGTGGAGTTTGGCTGCGAACTCGAGATCGGAGTCTTCTTCTCCACGCCCGGCGGTCGAAGAGATTACGCCAGTTACGGTTTTCGCTTGTTTGGATACATACAAACAATAGCATTATCTATACTATGCTGACACTCATTTCTCTATCATTTTATATGCATACACAATACACAATAAGGCATGTAAGGGTAAGTCGAACATTGATATTGTATCGCAGTTTCTCGGAAGTTGGGTTACCAAAGTCTCGTTAAAGTTGACGCCATCTTTCCCTTCCTTTCTAAACAACACCTGGCGTCGATGGCCGTGACAGAGAAAATCAAGGAAAAGACAACATGGGTGCCAGTGACACTATACGTTTCTTATTGCAACAAGATTTGTCCGCGGACATCGTAGCTCGCCTAGACAAGAGCTTGTCGCAAATAAGTCCATTGAGTCCAATGTCAGAGGTCAAGGTTACTAGGTCAAAGGTCACGGTCTTAATGTCATGGCATGAGGTATCCATTTGTGAAATGTCAAGGCTCTTTCTATAATAGTGCATGAGATATAGGTAAGGTTAACGTTTTTTTTAAAGTAGGTCACATTCCAAGGTCAAGGTCACAGTCCCAAATGAAAGGTCTTGGTGATAAGTATCTATGTGTGAAATATCTGTATCTCTAATAGTGCGGCTGCCAGTGATATAGACCAGGTTAAAGTTTTTGAAGACGCGACGCCGACACTAGGGCTATGACATTAGCTCCCAGGACATTAAGTCCCGGCTCGCTAAAGTCACATTTTCCGTGACGCTGCATATTCTTTCGATGCCAATATGCGCATGCTCAGACGAAGGTGAACGCCCTGAGAGGATTTGGTCCACTCCGTCCATAAAATAAATGTGTGAGGAGTTGTGCTAACAAGATGTAAACCTACGGATTTATGTTAGGTACGGACAACGGAGCAGGCGTTACCAATACACCACTACCGACTCAGAGCTACATATCATAAGAAGGGGGTAGCAACTTCGTTTATTCTTTATCAAAAACCTATTTTGGGGGTCCTCATAGGAATCGTCTCGTTGAGACGATTCCAATGAGTACCCACAACATAGGTTTTGGATTTGAAACAACACATTTAGAATGCATTTAACCCCTCTTATCCTTTGCTTTGCGAGTCCAGCTGCGTATTTTAGTGCTGCAAATCAGATTTCTCATTTTTCAATCAATGCTTGGCCTTCTGGACATTGCAGTAATATTTAGTTTTAAACCAAACGCCTTTGGGTCATGTAACTGCAGTTTAACCCGTTCACAAACACATCCTGGTTTTGATGCCCCTAAAAGGAAAGGCTTATGAAAATCAAGGAAAGTTCCGATCAAAACTGTAAGAGGAGTTGCGCACACAAGAAATTGCTAACGGATGGAACGGACGGACAACCGGAGCCATAACATAATACGGCCCTTCGGGCGTATAATACAAGAGGACCAAGAAGGTCCTATATCGCTCACTTGAATTCATAGTCGAGATACTAGTAAGAACTTGAAATCTAGAGCAAAAATAAGATTTGACCTAGTGACCTACTTTTCGACCCCATTCTGACCCCGATCCCAATTCTTTGAAGTGTTTTGAAAAAGGATGACCAAGGATCATATCTGTGAAATTTCATCCAATTCTGCCAAGTTTTAAAGAGGAGAAGATTTTTTTATAATTGTGAACGGATGGACGGACAGACAAGACGGACGCCGGACATCAGACCGATCACAATACCTCATCTTGAGCACTTCGTGCTCAGGTGAGCTAAAAATGCTGATAACACTTTCCTTCTTTTGCCTCAATATTTTCTGTACTTTTTTTGTTTAAAACATTGAACTTTATCAACAACCATTTTGTCTGCATCAGCTTTTAAATTGGACCATGCCAAATATTAACTGTTCAGTATATTCTGTTTTTATTCGGGAGACAGGGCGGAGCTTAGTAAATGGTCCATTCCATTTAAGCTTGGGTAGGAACAGCCTTCTCGATTAGCGGTAATTCGTCGGTATTGATGCAAATCATTATAACTACAGCGTGAATCATTCTGTAGCTTCGAGGTTTTATGACAACACATTTTACAATCGCGCATTGTTTCAATTTGAAATATGTTCATACTCGTGCCGCACGTTTTTTCTCTTCTATCAACCAAGGTATCGAGAAGTAAACTCGTCGAATAACCTCTTTACTTAGCCACACCCTGTCAGGTGAATAAAAACGGAATATAATGGGTTAAGTTTTCAGTTTGGACCATCTGTTGTTTTGTTGTCAGGTACGGGAGAATTACAAATAAATAAAACATGCAAATATACTGCTTCTTTCTTCTTAATTTATTACTTTATTTGCACCTTGAAACGTACAGAAACAAGTACATTGCCGAAACATAGCACCTTTATATCATAGGGTACCAATAACATATATGAGCCGGGATCTGGAAAAAGGTCCCTTAAGGCTTTTGAGCCCAACATAGTTCCAGATCAGCCTGCGTATACACAGTCTGATCAGGAACCATGTTGTTCTCAAATAGCTTCTTCATGACCTGTAGCAACAGTAGGGGAGTAGTATTGATCCTGATCAGACTGCGCTTGGGCAGATGGTGGCCGTGAAACATGTCTCAAAAGCTATTAGGGATACTTTTCCAGACCCTGGCTCGTATCATAAGTGAGTTTTAACAAACTAAATGTGTGCAATGATCAGGAAAAGGGGCTCTTATAGCTCTTGTTGTTTCCATATCAGTCTGTGCCTAAGTGCATTCTGAAATGGTCCATGCTGTTCTCTTAAAGTTGCTAAACGGGTCATAAAACAGCTACTAAAGAACAGCATGGATCTTGATTAGTATAAGTGTATGCACAGTCTGATCTGGATCAATAATATTCAATCAATAACTTTCTGAAATGCTATAAGGGCGTTTTTTTCTAGATCCTGGCCATGATTTTCGGATTTGTTGTCATTTTCCATATCTCGGTATTACATTAGAAGAACACCTTTTCTATTCTAGCCTCATATTTCCGGATCTCAGGATAATCAATTTATATTGCAATAATTATCTAAAGGTTGGGGTCCCGTTTTACTAACAATCTTTCAATCATATTTTTTGTATAAACTGTGTACTAAGACATCTGATTGCACAAGAAATCAGATTGGTCCAATCAGGTTTGTTGTTACAAGTAATTACACAAAAAAATAATTGTAGGTCCGTTGGTAAAATGTGGCCCTGTTCCTTTTCATATCACATGCACAAAGCACATTCTGTGAATTTCTGAATTGTCTGATCCCAGTCTGTGATTGTTGATCTGATCATACCAGTAATACAGCATTCACACAGCCATCATTCTCCGGGTTATTGGTTACTTGAGCGTATTTACCTGACAAAAAATATACGAAATTTCAATATCAGTCTATTTTCTATAAATAGGCAATATATTACTGCGGAAACATTTTATCATATTTACACGAAGCTATTAGAGAACAACATGGTTCCTGATCAGACTGTGTGTATACACAGGCTGATCTTGAACCATGTTGGGCTAAAAAGCCTTAAAGGACCTTTTTCCAGATCGTGGCTAATATGTAATTGCTGATCCCAGTCTGTGAGTGTCCATCTGATCATACCAGTAATACAGCATTCACACAGCCATCATTCTCTGGGTTGTTGGTCACTTGAGCGTATTTACCTGGCAAAAATATACATTTGTACATGCACTCGTTAAATGACATTTTAATAATAATTGTATCTATTTTCAATAAATCGTCGCTTTTCTGCGAAAACCTCGTATCTGCAGCTTAAAACAAGCTGCAGATACAAGGTTTTCACAGAAAAGCGACGAAATAAGCAATATATCGTCGGGGTTACTGCAAAACCTCATAACTCCAGTTTGATTTAAACTGGTGTTAACATAAATGTTAACACCAAAGATATTACTGTAGAATCCTTTTTTATCTTCATTTCTTTTTTTTAAAATTTCATTTTCATACGCAACTACAACATTGAAAACAAAAAGGTTTTTTGTTGTATAAACATGTATGAAGTTTTTGACAAATATATAGATTTTTTTTTCTGGATAAAAGGCTAGTTTTGTAGCTTGGGAAAGTTTAAGTGACTGAAAATTTCACAAAAAATAGTCACTAACTTTTTAACTCTTTCCAAAACAAGAATATTTTGGGGTGGTCAAACTTGAAAACTGCTATAGGCCACAAATGGGATGTTGATAGAGATAAAATTTGTTGATGATATATACTATGTAGTGTGGAAAATCTTGGGGCAAAAGAAGAAAATGCTGCTTATCAGCATTTTCTTCATTTGTCTCAATGTTTTCCATTTTTATAATGGAGATGTCAAAAGTCAAAACCAGGTGTTGTTTGGGAAAGGGTTAACGAGTCACAAGTAATTGTGAACATTTTACTCACCCCACACCACTTTGCCTCCCTGTGTTACAAGACCTAATTCACTTATGTTAACCTGGAATTGAAATAAAACATACTTAATGGTTACCCTAAACGACAAAATCATAGGGTGATCCACTTCAAGAGCTGTCACAAATGACAAAATGGATTATTGAAGGTAGAATTTGCGTGAAATATGACATAGAAAATATTGAGACAAAAGGAGAAACTGCTGGTTATCAGCAGTTTCTTCTTTTGTCTCAATGTTTTCCCAAGCCTGTTCTATTAGGGACGCCAAAACCAGGTCTTGTTTGGGAAAGGGTTAATGGTTACCCCAAACCTGTAAGAGTTTAGACATTTTTAACCCATTGCCAGATGGCAATGTTTTGGACAGTTCAAATCCCATAGGTGTCACAGACAACAATTTCAAGCCGATGAAACTTTCAAAATATTTCCATTTTGGATTAGAAATAATAGTGGAAATGGGTTAACCAGAGGTGATAAATATACCTCCAGCCACTTAATTTGTCTATATACAAACAAGTAGGATGAAAACTAAAAGGAGTTGAATCGACAAGCATTTATTAGTCAAATCAGGGGAAATAACTCAATACATTTTTTATGAATGTTCTCGAAAGTTACGCATGTGCACATGTACAGGTCCTAACTTCTGCAAAGTATGAAGTAAATCAATGGGAACCTGTAATAGAGGTTGCGCTGACAATATTTTGTAGACAGACTGATTCCAGTGCATTGTCCCAAAACTTTGTGGTATAAAATTTTCTTTGGTAAACAACAGATATCATCCAGAGCAATAGATAATTGAGAGTGAAGACTCTTAATTTTGTTATTTCAATTCCAAACCCTATGTTGTTGGTACTCCTTTGAATTGTCTCAACAAGACAATTCTATTATGAGTACCCACAACATAGGGTTTGATGAACATTTAATGAAATACTGAAAAGCCATCACTCCTTCTTATCTGTAGCTCTGCCCATACCACCAGTAGCCCAAAATTTTACTTACCTCAATGACTGTTCCTTTAGTTAAGACCCCTAATGATGTATATAAAGATGATGTTGGATTCTTTTTTACACCGATGATGGGTAGATGAAATGTGGCCTTCAACTCTGGGTGTGTTACATGGGCTTTGTTGTATCGAAGTCCCTGTAATGAAACAACAGAGTTACAAATAAGAGGGTTAATGACTTTTAAAAATGTAAAATATATATATTGTTCATCAAACCCTATATTGTGGGTGCTCATTGGAATCGTCTACTCAACCCATTACCACACAGTGACTCTCTTAGACTCCCCAAAAGGAAATGGCTATGGAAAACATTGTGGAAACTAATAATCAGCATTTTCTCCTTTTGTCTCAATATTTTCTTAGCTATATTGTTCACCAATCCTTACTTTATCATAATCTATTTTGTCATTTTCATCTACTTTCAAATTGGATTACCATAAATTTCGATGTTTGGGAAAGGGTTAAAATCAAATATCAAACTCCACAGCCAGTCATATGGAGATAGGATTTTACTTAATCCATTCAAACAAATATTGAGGTAATGGTTTGAGAAATCATTGTGGAAAATAAAGAAATTGGTAGTGACAAGCAATTTGTTCATTTCCAACAATGCTTTCTACCCAGAGAGGTCAAATGTACTATTTCATTTACTTTAAATTGTTGTATGCATCTTGGGTATTGGACAATTCTAAATTTTGCTGTCTAGTAATGGATCAAAGTCCCTCTTTCTGTATAAAGTTTCTTCCTTTACCATGTATGTCTTTTAATCTGTTGAAACTTATGTAACTTTCTTGTAAAGCCTTCTCCAACAAAGAATGCTTTTGTAATCATACAGACAGACAGACAAACAACTCGGGTCATGGCATAATAGTTGACACTAAGTCTAAAGCTCTGTATAAAACTTTTCCACTTACCATAGGTCTTATGAACCGCTCAAACTTGGGTGGTTTTCTTGTAAACCCTTCGCCCACAAAACACGCTTTTGTAACCATTCTTTTCCATGCTTTCCCTGAAATATTTACACAGTGCAATAGATAGGAACACATATTCACTAACTGGCTGAATCTTCTGCAACAAATTTAATTATTCTTAATAATATTAGTTTATTACATTAATGTACAAGTCTAGTTCCACATTTCAATTGTGGTCACAAATATCAAGAGGTAAGAAATTGATTTACTTACGTCTAGATTTCCCAGTTTTTACAACTTTGAAGACTTCATTTTCACTCACTCCCTTCACCTTTGGTATTGGCACATCCCATTTTCCCTGCAAAATTGTGTACAAAAGTCATTATAAAATCAATTATCCAATTCCGAGTCTTAGAATTAGGAAAAAATTGAGGCATAAGAAGAAAATGCTGATAATCAGCATTTTCTCCTTTTGCCTCAACATTTTCTGCGCTATATTATTCACAATGTATTACTTTAGTAACAATTAATTTGTTGTCTGTAGCAGCTGTCTAATTGAACAAACCTAAAATTTTGTCGTTGGGAAAGGGTTATCAAATATATGCAGACTTTTAGAGTTCTAATTTAGGCATTGGCTGCATTGGCACATCCCATTTACCCTGGAAAATTCTGTTTACAAGTAATTATTACATCCATCTGGTCCATCATTGAATCATCTTTTTGTGATTCTAGATCTATTTGTGATGTAGTGTATCAAAGTTTTCTGTTTTTTTGTTTCTTTCTAGATTTTCTTTAATTGACAGCGTTTTTTCTCCTTCTTTGGACGGGTCAGTAAAAAGGACCCGTTCCCAATGCCAAATAGTGTACATTTTTCCCAAAATCTGGAATGAAAATTCCCAATGTAAATGTTATACCTTCTCTTTGAAAGAAAACTTGATCATTCCCTTTCATATGTTGAGAAAAGATATCCAGATGCAAACTAGAAGTCTCATTAAGTCGATCTCATATAGTTTACTATACACAGGACTCAATTTTTGTTGCAGTCTGTAATAAAATATTTTCCCAATTTTTGATAAAACAACGCATTTTTCCCAATTTGCCTGGTTCCGGACCCATTCCCCAAAACAATGAGAAACAAGAGCCGTCATAGACGGATTATGCTCCCCGAATAAGTGCTTGTCACCCAAAAAAAACTATCATACATTAAGGCCCCTTTTCCCATGACAGATTTTTTGTACACACATTATTTGTAGAATATGGTTTAGAACAGCTTATTTATCACACAAGTATAAAATTTCATTAAATTCTGCCCATTAGATGAAGAGAAATTAGAGAAAAACTAATTTTTACGTTAAGGCCCCTTTTTCCGTGACACAGCCTCAAATTAAGAAACGGAGAAAAAGGTCTCTAGGTATTGTCCCAGGGAGTTCACATGTGAAGTTTCATTGAATTTGGCCCAAGGGTTGCTGAGATCTGGCTGTGGACGGACGGACGGAAGGACGGACGGATGGAAGGACAGCATGGCGACTATATGCTCCCCCGAAATTTTTTCGGGGAGCATAAAAACGCTGAATTGCATGTTGCAACCTAACCATTTTTTCAGGATTCAACTAAGTTAAATCATGGTATGCAGAACAAAAGAAAAGAGAGAGTAAAGATATTCTAAGTTTGTTATTTCAAATCCAAACTGTATGTTGAGAGTACTCATTTGAATCGTCTTAATCAGACAATTCAAATGAGTACGAGTATCCACAACATAGGATTCGATGAACATATGTTGCTATTGAGAATACAAATACCCACTCTTATCATGATATCAATAATAGTCTGTATAGCTCTCTATTAAGTGTGTCAAAAGCAGGCCTGGTCACAAGGCATCACTGTTTAGGAATTAGTCATGAGATTTATGGCAAACTTACCGCTTTTTCTTTCCTTTTCTGTTTTATCATATTTGAAAGCACTTTGGCACGTGTCTGACCTTCTCTGTCCAACAAATAAGCTGGCACTGCTCCTTCTGGTACGTTCTCATCTGATTTCTGTTTTGTTCTCCTTTCTTCATGCATTTTCAATGTCTTTTTCATCTGAATCTTTTCTGAATGACGCTTTTTGTTGTACAATTTAGCTTTTATTCCTCTTAATTTTTTGGCCTTCTTTGCCATTTCATGAGGCCGACGCCCCTCCTTTTTTCGTTTCTTTTCATGGTAATCAAGCCTGTAACCATGCCGCTTTCTGTGTAGTTCTATATGTTCGTTTTGAGGCTGTAAAAAATAAAGTAACATATAGTTTGCAGGATGATCTTGATAATTTATGTAACTGGAGCGAGAAGTGGAAACTCTCCTTTAATGCATCCAAGTGTAAAGTTCTGCACATAGGTCGGAATAATGAACACATTAGATACTCTATGAAGGACAGTACCGGAGAATATACAGCCATTGAAAATGTTGCTTGTGAAAGGGATCTTGGGATAATCTTCGACGAAAGTTTAACATTTGATTCGCATATCACCAATATTGTGAGTAAGGCACAGAGAAATCTTGGCGTGATTCACCGATCATTTGAATACCTGGACAAACCTATGCTTTTGATACTGTATAAGTCAATTGTTAGACCAGTTCTCGAGTATGGATCAAGTGTTTGGTCACCTTATTTGAAGAAAGACATAAAAAGGTTAGAAGATGTTCAGCGCAGAGCTACACGTCTTGTACCAGAGCTTAAACACTTAACATATGAAGACAGACTACGTCAGTTAGGTATTCCAACCCTAGAATATAGACGGGATAGGTGCGACATGCTGCAAATCTTCAAAGGGGTCCACAGTTACGACGATTTTAAATGGGACAAGTTATTTACATTAGCCTCATCTGACCTACGTGGACATCATCTCAAATTCATTAAATCAAAATGTGGTACCAATCAACGTCTCAATATGTTTACACAAAGATCAATAGACTTATGGAATAATCTATCCGAAGAAAGTGTTTCATCGACATCAGTGAACATGTTTAAGTCGCGGCTAAACTGTGAAGATTGGAATGTAAATAAATTTAAGCCATCATGTTAGCGCAACCATAGAACAACGCAGAGACTAAAGAAGATTAGAGGGGCCATTATGGATTAACATCCAAATTTACGGCCCGAAGATAAAGGTATATATAAAGGTATAAAGGTATAGCAATAAATATGGCCTATGAATAATACAAAAGATTTAAAAAGAACTGATTTTGAAAAGGGATGAACACAGTATGTTCTTTTCCCACAATGTTTTCCAAAGAAAAAGACCAAGAAATGTAAAATTTAATTCACCTGACATTTTGGTCTGCAGTCAGGGTATTTGAATTTAGACCAGACAAAAATCTTGCAGTCTAGTAATGGCCTGACTACTGTGTCTAGTCAAACCTCAGAAAAAGTTTCTAAACTAAAAATCATGTGGAATGATTCCGTGTCCGTGTTTACTTTTATAAATGAAATTTACTGTACTTTGCATAAATTAATGGTATTTCAGTTAGAAAGTATGGCAAGAGATTTGCCGTAATGTCGGTAAAGTCATAAGAACGACCAACATTTGTTACGAAAAGGTTATGGTACGAAAGGCTATTTCCCCCTTGTTGTTAATCTGTTACAGCCAGCGGTCCTTAAAATGGCCTAATAAAATACTTGAGCTTGTGATACATTCGAATAACTGACCATGTTTCAATGTTGATGTGTATTAACGACTCATTAAGATGTTTCAAGGTGTTGTTATTTCTCAACGTGTTTTGTTTTCTATTTTCGTCGGCTAAAGGAAGTAGACTTGCGCATGCGCAAATTTATGGAGGAGTCACACCAGCCAATTTGGCTAATTTCGCACCAACATCAAAGGCAGAGAGGCGATGGACAGAGGATTTGGATATGGAGGCATTTTCTAATTAGTTTTAGCAAATTTATGGACATTATTCAATGGACAAGTTTTCAAACTAAGTCCATGTTCAAAATTGTTTTTGTAAGAGTTCCATGCACGCTGGCTTCCCAACTTTAACTCATGAAATTTTACATTCTGCGGATCAAGAGAAAATGGTTTTGATATTGCAAGTTAATATTCTGACTGCATAAATTCGACCATATGCATTATCTTGAATTTTAATAGACAACGCGGTGGATGTTGAAAATATTTGTGGAATTTGTGTAGGCTACAATAGCCTATAGCACAGAACATATTGAGACAAGATGAGAAGAGGAATGGCATAGACATTTTCTTCTTTTGTTTAAATGTTCCCACAGACCTTCAACATCACACGCGTCAAACGCATGTCACATGTGGGTAAGGGTTAAGCAAGGAGCGGTGTAGCAACAGCATAATTGAATTTAACAGACAGAAATGAGCGCTATAGCACGGTGGTTAATCAAGTGACTCAGAATTTCAGACAATTGTCCGTATTTTTGCAAGCCCCAAGGAAAAAGGGGCTGGGGCTACCAACCACCCAAAAGTTGGCAAAAAATGCAAAATTTTCCTCATACACTGAGAACCCCCCTCCCCCCAATATTCAGTCAAAGGTGCTTGAGCCCACCGAATATGAAATTGCTTCATACGGGCCTGTTTTGTTAATATACCGTACCGAAGTAGAGAAGGTGGAAAAATGCAAGGAATAAGCTGGACGTGTGGGCTTTTTGAAAAATCAACTGATACAAAGCTATTGAAGATGATGATCAACCAAAAATTTGGTTGATCTGCAATAACTTTTTATCAGCTGATTTAAAAAAAATACATCCATCTAATGCGTGACGTCTGTCGACTTTTTCTTGTCTCAAACCAAATTCAAATCGGTCCCCGTATTAACAAAATTATTGAACGCCCCCCCCCCCCCCCACGAAAGTTCACGACGTCGCCCGAATGGGCTCGGACACTTAACGACGTCTCACGAAAAATCCAGACTTCGCGCGAATCTCATTAGGGATTTACCTTAATTAAGATAATTATCGATTGAGCTTTCCCACGTTGAGGAATCACGTGACACAACAACTGCAGAAAATCTTCAATAATTATGTCATATGTGACCCATTTGAAATAGTTTGAAGCTGAGTTTGTGAAAATACATCAGGGATTAGATAGATGTAGATCTAGTAGATCTTTTAAGAATTCAGCTAATAAAAAAGTTATTGACTGATTTTATTTTATCGACTGATTCTTATGTGATCCTTCGCATACCGCAAATTCTTGGCGTTTTCCCGCATTTCTGCGTCAACTCCTTTTCAAATCGGCCATATCTTAACAGAATTATTTGAAAATATTGTCTAATGTGATCCCCCGCCGTTAATAAAAGCATTCTTGAAACCATGAATATAAGAAATGCGTCCGAGTATAACGCTGCTTTTCAATGAAAACCTCGTAACTGCAGCTTGATTTAAGCTGCATTTACGAAGTTTTTGTTGGAAAGCGACGATAAGTTTGAGTTTTTTTGGTTTTACGCCGTTTTCAACTACCAGGGTCATATCGCGGCGGCTGGAGCACCTACCCATGGATTCCTGTTGTTTCTCAAACCAGTTCTACCACAACACCCTTATCGAGCCTCCAGCTGATCGCCCACTTAGGTTAACGATTTCAAATTCATTGGTGGGTGACAATTTTGTCAGAAAGGGTATTAGCCGCGGCCGCGACGATAAGTAGATGTAGCACAAACACACTCCTTTTTTCTTTCATTTTTTTTCTTATCTCAACCATTTTCGAAACAGTTTTAGCAAGTTCCACGGCCTTTGGAGCAATAGTGTTTGGGAATCAACGAAGAAAAGAGATGCAGAATATGCAGAGATGAAAATGCTGAACACTAGACCTGTACCAACAGATTCACTTTCTGTTTTACACCCAACTCATGTTCTATCTTTTTGAACGAACCCCTTTTTTAGATGCATATCGTCGGTGCAAATGCAAAACCTCGTATGTCGATTCTTGCGATTTTCTAAGTACAAACTTGTGTGCCCAGTAAAAGACTATTCTTGCAGGTTTTGACTATTCTTGCAGGTTTTGAGATATTTTTACTGATCAGCATTAATGACAAATCATTTGTGAACAATAAGTCCAAATTTCAAGTAAAACATTTCAGTTTGGGAAAAGTTACCCTCCCCTTTAAGATTTTCCAAAAACGAGATACGAGGTTTTGCATTTACAACGACGATGTTTCGTTTTTGCTGATAAGTCAAAATCTTTCGTTTTGGAAAGATATGTTATTGGAGAAAGCTTTGTAGTATCAAGGGTTTTGAAGTCTAGAGAAGTAAAGAATAAAGGCTAATTCTTAACATGACTGTTTTATATTGTTAACAATTTATATTTCAACAAAGCTTTTGTCTCATGGTGGAAATGATGTTATAGAAATTTGGCGGTTGGAACATTTTATAATGCCAAAGTTTGGCATTATAAAATGCTTCAACCGTCAAATTTCTTACAATAATTCATTGTTTTAGTCCAAATTGATTTTAGTTTACAAAAATGTAAACTACTTTTTTGTGGTAGAAATCTTTCAGTGTTTCAACAAGCGTTTTCGCTTGAATTTTCCTCTCGGTTTCTTATCAGAAGGTGGTCTCGGAATGTTGTTGGTTTCGCCAATGATCGGGTCGCTGCATGGCATTTCTGTGTCCGTAGCTACTGTTCCACTCTCATTTTTGACATCGTGTGCTTGTTTAAAGTTTATTCTTTTGAGATTGCCTTCCAACTCCTTGTTTGCTCCTTTTATTTCCGTGATTCGGGATTCAAGATTCGCAAAAGTAGACTGGTCTAGGTATTTCATTGTGATTATTTGTCGTTTTATTTCCCATATATCCACCTGAATTCTATCAGAATCATCATCGAACATCTCGGGAGTGTAAACTCCAGATGGAGTTGGGGCGACTCTTGCTTCTGCGTCTTGTTTCTTAATGTCACCGATTTCCTTTTTCATGTCATTAATTTGTTTCGCCAAGACATCTTTCATATCTGACAATGCTTGTAATTTAGGCATGCAATCGCCAATCTTAACGTTCTGACTGAAGAGATTGTCCTCCTTATTCGAAATGAGTTTCTTGTACGTTTTCATTTTACCACTGAAACGCGTGCTATTTTCTTTCATTTCTTTTGCATTTCTTCCTCTCTGCTCAGAGTTTGTATAACACTTGGATTTTCTATTCTCATCCACTAGACTTTTGTTTAGCTCTGCATTGCGTCTTGTGTTATTCTGGTTAGACATATTAGCAATTTTTCTGTTGGCATTTCTTGTTTGTCTCGAGTCAACTGTTTTTCTCTGTGGTTTAACTGTGTCATTTGAATCACGAGTGATTTCTTTTTCAGGATACTTCTCTCCTTTATCTGTCTTATCAACCTTCGCACTTTTCGTGGATCTTTTGTTTCCATGTGTTGGCTTTTGGCTGCCTACTTTGACTGTATGCCTATTTGTAACGTTCTCTTTGTGAGAATATCTCTTTTCTTCAACTTTTGGTTTAATAACCTTCGTCTTGATTGAGATAGGAATGCGACTTTTGTTTGTGACATTTTTCTGTTGTACTGCTTTTGCAATTATTTGATTCTTTACCTCTCGTCTAATTGGTGCAGGCAAACGACTCATTTTTGTGTGCGTTGCGCTGTGTTTCACCATTGTAATGTTTGATTTCGAGATTGTTTTCGTTATTGGTAAAGGTATACGGCTTCCTGAATTTGCAGCTTTCTCATGTACCGCTTCTGTAATGCTTGCCTTCATAACCTTACTCTTTGTTGGTAAAGGTATACGACTCCCTGCATTTGGGATAATCTTGTTTTGCACTGCCTCTGCAGACCTTGGTCTTTTCCCTTTACTTTCTTTTGACATACGGCGTCCTGTGTCTGCAGCTTTTCCATCGTGTACCACCTCTGTCATGTCTGGTTTCTTAACTTTACGTTTTACTGGTACGGGTATTCGGCTTATTGAATGTGTTACTTTCTCGTAGTGAGCCTCGTTTGTAATTCTTGATTTCTTTGATTGCCTCGTCTTTACCAGTATAGGTATTCGACTCGTCGCCTTATTGT
Source organism: Fragum sueziense (assembly GCA_963680895.1). Taxonomy (NCBI): domain Eukaryota; kingdom Metazoa; phylum Mollusca; class Bivalvia; order Cardiida; family Cardiidae; genus Fragum; species Fragum sueziense. The sequence goes on along the minus strand of OY804598.1, from coordinate 38,676,877 downwards.
TCTTTACATTCCATCCAGAATTTACATATTCATCATGTATGCATTTTAATGGTACTTCCTTTTCAGAACGAATATCCTCTTGTTTCTCCGTTGAGTTTTCTGGAAACTTTTCGTCAAGTATGCTACTCAGGGTAGGAGCACTCATTTGTTTAGTGGATTCTGTGTGAAGTTCGTCATACATTGATACAGATCTAGTAGTGTTGTGACGAATGCTACCACCATGGTGGTCGAATTCAAAAGGAGCTGGTAATTCTTTGTCTACTTCCAGAAACGTGGAGACAGATGGAAGTTCTGGCTCTTGCTCATCTTGTTCTGAAATTAAATGGGAAAATAGAATTATCATGTATTTGTGTAACACTATTTGTTTTGTCTTTTTGTGTAAAACATTGGGCCAAGCAATTTCTTCATCTTCCACATTTTTTTCTAAACACTTTTCTTGTCGTTGTGCTGCCGCGAATCCAGGATTTCTGTGAGGAGGTTTCGAAAATACAAATGGGGGTCGTTAACTTTTCATATTATTACATAATTTTAACTAAATTTCTGCATGGAAATGAAATGATCGGGCTAATATGGCGGGTTCATTTGAACCCCTCGACCCCCTCTGGATCCGCCACTGCTGTGTGGGAATGGGTTTTAACACAAATGAGTTTCATTTTTTGGTAATTGGAGGCACTTCAAATGAGCAGAGGACTGTCTTTTACCACCCCTCGTAAAATCACGGTGGATAATCACGTGATACAACAAATTCAGTAAATCTTCAATGCTTTTGTTAATACGGGACCGATTTGAATGATATTACAATCATTCTTCTTAATAGATTCTTCCATGTTATGTAATGTTCGCCTTTAATTATTTGTACGAATAGAGGAAAGAAAATCATGACGTCGACAAAAGGTGAGGATACCATTACCATTCCCGATTCTGTGGACCCGAGAAATGAGTAATTAAGTCAACCAATGCGGGTTTTCAAAAGCTTACGCTTGAACTTTCTTCTTCTTCTTCTTCTTCTTCCGTTAACTGGCCTCCTTCATCTTGCTGAAGATTCTGCCAGGTTTTTTGCGCGCGCGTTTTTTGACGAGCGGATATCTTAAGATTTTTTTTGTGTGTTTTTTGGCTTTTTTTTGTTGTTGTCCACCCCCCTCCCCCCACCCTACCCACCCCATTCATTCTTTGATTATTCTTTGTCCTGAGCACAGATTCGAGATTTGAATATCTCGAATGTCTCGGCTTCGGCCAACTCAGGAGGGAGGTTATTCCAGTCTTTAACAGTTCTGTTAAAAAATGACCATTTCCTTACATCTTTGTTTGCATTTGGGATGGAGAAGCAGTTTTTATGTTTATTTCTGTTTTTTCTCGTCGGTCTTGAAAGATATTTTTCTGGATTGATTTCTACCTTGTTGTTATTTATTTTGTAAAGCATACAGAGCCTAGCATTTTTTCTTCTTTCTTGTAGGTCTTGCCAGTTTAGCTCGTTGATCATGTTGCCGACGCTGGAGCGATTTCTGTATTTTCCCATGACATACCTGGCAGCCCTCCTTTGCACTTTTTCTATTTGTTCTATTTGATTTTGTTTGTATGGGTCCCAGACTGTGCAGGCGTATTCTAACTGTGGTCTAACAAGTGATTTGTATGCTTTTGCCTTAATAGATTTGGAAGAGACATTTAGGTTCCGCTGTAGAAATCCGATAGTTTGATTTGCTTTCGTTGTGATGTTGTTTATGTGCTTCCCCCAGTTAAGATCATGAGTTATGGTGCATCCAAGATATTTTGTGCTTTTTTCATGTGCCAGTTTGTGTCCATGTAGGGTGTAGTCAGCCATAAATGGTTCTTTTTTTGTTGTAACTGAGAGTACCGAGCATTTGTCAGGATGGAATTCCATTCTCCATTTCTTCTCCCACTCAGCAAGTTTATCCAGGTCTTGTTGTAAGATTTTGCAGTCAGCTTGTGACGTTATGGTCAGGTAAACTATTGTGTCATCGGCAAACAGTCGGACAGTGGATTTTAAATTATCTGGTATATCATTAATATAGAACAGGAATAGGCTGGGGCCGAGCACTGAGCCTTGCGGTACTCCTGAGTCTACATTTCCTTGGTCAGATTCTTCACCCTCCACTGCTACCACCTGTGTGCGGTTTGACAAAAAGGCCTGTATCCAGTTTAGTGTTTTGCCCTTGATTCCATAGTGATTCAATTTGTGTATCAGAAGATTGTGTGAGACTTTGTCAAAGGCTTTCGAGAAATCGAGAATAAGAAGATCTGTTTGTTTGTTTTTGTCCATGTTTTTGCTGAGATCGTCAATACATTCAATCAGTTGGGTTTCACAAGACCTTTTGCTTCTAAATCCATGCTGTAGTGGGTATAGAATGTTATTTGATTCTGCGTGTTTCATTATGTGGCTGGTGATAATATGCTCCATCAGTTTGCAGCAAATACAAGTGAGTGAGATTGGTCTATAATTTGATGCCAGGTATTTTTGTCCCTTTTTGTATGCTGGTGTTATTCTTGCTTTTCTCCAATCTTCTGGTATGTTTCCACTATCAAGAGATTTTTGAAAGATTTTTGTAAGTATTGGAGCTACAGTTGTTGATATTTCTTTGAGTATTACAGGTTTGATGTTGTCAGGTCCACAGGCTTTGTGTATATTCAGATTTCTTAGTAGTTTTTCAACTCCATTTGTCGTGATCTGTATCTCGCTTGCTTCTGGATGTGTTTTCTGATCTTGCATGTAGTTCTCATTCTCGAATTCATCTTTGGTTATTCTTGTTGAGTTGGAGAAGACTGACTTAAACTGGTCATTCGGGATGTTTGCTTTGCATTTTGGGTCTGTTTCTAATATTCCGTTTCTTTTAAGAGGCGCTATTCCACATTTGTCTGACTTCTTGTGTTTTATGTATGTCCAAAAGCGTTTACTTATTCCGTTGGTACTTGTTTTTTGTTCGTTTGGATCATTTTCTGATGAGAGGATGTTGTTTATGTAGTCCCAGTATGCCCGTCTAGTGTGTCTTTGTACTTCTTGCTTGAGATGTTTGTATGTTTTTATATCTTCACTGTTGTTTGATTTCTTTTTCTTATTGTATGCTCTATCTCTTCTTTTTATGAGTGATTTGATTTCTTTGGATATCCAAGGTAACTTGTCTTTACTTTTAGCAGTTTTGGTTGGGATATGTTTGGTTGTACTTTTCTCAAGTTGTTCTTTGAATTTATTCCATATTTCGTCGACTGTGGAGTTTTCTAAGTTTTTGTCTATTTCTTTCTCTAGTTCCTTCATTTCCTCAGCTATGCTGTCCCAGTTTGCTTTTTTGTATAGTGGTATAATCCTTGGTTTCTGTCTGGTGGCTTTGGTGTTAGCTTCAAATTCTAGATATACAATGTCATGATCTGAGATGCCTGGGGTTGTTTCAACTTTGAGAACTTTGCTGGGTGCATTTGTTATGAAGAGATCAAGGATAGCTTGGTTTCTGGTTGGTGTTTCCACTATTTGGGTCATACCGTTGCTATCTAGAATGTCTGTTAGTCGATAATGGTTGTTTGCGTGCTGGGTGTTCGGTTTTAAGCACTTTTCTTTCCAATTCCATCCTGGGAGATTGAAGTCCCCTCCTATCAGCACTTGTGATCCACCAGTCATAGCTCTGTTCACTGAAGTTTCAAATGGTTCAAAGTCGTCTATTGTTTTAGGGTGGTAGTATGAGCATATTTTGAGTTCTTTACATCCTTTTTGTTGTATCTTTGCCCAGATAATTTCTGCATTTGTATCCAAATCACAATTTCTAGTTTATTTCCATTAATATCTTTTATTTTTGTAAACATACAAAAATGATCTTCGTTCTGATCGTATTTTTTCCTTCGTGAAAACAAAATAATATACACAAATTCTAAAACAATTCTTGCTTTGACATCTTCGACAATAAATGCCCCGGGAAAAATTGAGACAAAAGAAGATAAAATTAATAACATGTATTTGTGATCTGCTCTAGCCATCTGACTTCTCATTCCCCCCTTATTTTTCCTCATTTTGATTTTGTCATATTGCAACAGCTTGAATATTGGACCAGTCTTTAATTTTACTTTCTGAAAAAGAGTTTATTAATTAACGCATCATAACTTTTCTTACCTATGGGTTCACCAGCACCTTCATTTTCTGTGTTAATCTCGGTTTTCAGGACGCCAAGCTGACGCTCGTGGCAACACGCCATCCTTGTTATAGTCAGATCTGAGCCTGGTCTAACATTTCACGAAAATTGCTCATAAGAAGTGGAATATTTCAAAATAGTTTCTGTGTATAACGTGTCGTTTTACTGAAAGTGTACGTTACGTTGTCGTTGACTGCGACGTTATGATAACGTCAATGACGTCACGTCGCTGACGTCTTTCCACAATCAAAGGACCCCGAGTACTTTAGCACTAGAAGCTAGAACGTCCTGAATCGCTCCACATGCCGGAATTTCTTATAAAATTCGGTCGAAATGGCTAGATTTGTCAAGATATTGTTACTTCCCAAACACATGAAACAGGGTGTGGTGTTGACGTCCCTGATAGAAATGGCTTCGGAAAACATTTAGACAAAATAAGAAAGTGCTGATAATCATCACGTTATCCCTTTGCCTCATCATTTCCTGTACTTTATTGTACATAAATCGCAGCTTTATCAACATCCTTTATGTCATCTGCAGCAGCCTTCAAATTGAAAGTCTAAATTTTTACCATTTGGGAAAGGGATTCTAACGGGATCCGCATCGAATAGTGAAAGACAAATGAACTGTTTTATGTCTCCATGTATGTATCCAAGTCGGCAGTAAATGCTCTTTCGAGCTTATCGTCATTGTAAATGCAAAACCTCGTACCTCGTTTTCAGATTTTAAAGGGGGGGGCAGTGTATTAAATATTCCCAATCTGAAAGGTTTTACTTGAAATCTGGACATATTGTTCACAAATATTGTGTCATCAATACTGATCAGTAAAAGTATCTTAACTGGGCACAGAAGGCTTTACTTTGAAAATCGCAAAAATCGACATACGAGGTTTTGCATTTCCACCGACGTTATGTTATCTGTTTTTACTACGTATTGACATGTCAGAAAGGATATTGGCCAAGCCAAGATTCCAATCCACTATCTCTGGATTGACGGATAGCTTTTTGGCTTAACAAACATTACCAGACGGCAAATTTTAGACTGGACCAATTTCAAGTATGTTGCAGACGACAATTCTAAGTGAATGAAATTATGCATTTTTTTTCTGTATTTCTGTGCAGAAAACATTACAGGAAATGAAGAAATTGCATGTCACAAGCAATAACTTCATTTCTACAATGCTTTCCAAATATTCATCTGGCGCATCAGAAAGCGTCATTAATTATGTGGGAATGGTGAAAAGAATAGCATAGACACAAAGTCAGATAGTTTTCATTCATCTTTAATCTGTAGCAATGTACATAAATGATTAAAACAATGTAGACAAAAGACATTTGGTTTAAACAATAAAACAAAAATAGAAAATTCTTAAGATCTGATTTCATGCTCTTATTAGCTAAAGCTACCTTTCCCAAATGACACTATTTTAGGCTGGTCAAATTGAAAGTTGGCACAGAAAAACATTCAAGCAGAAGGGCACAAAATGCTATTCATCAGCCTTTGTTTGTGAAACCAGGCCCCTGTTTCTCGAAAAAACTTAAGTATGTTCTAAGCCTCAAATCAGAGAACCATACTCAAATCACATGAAATCCATGTGAACTTCAATAGAATACCCATCAACGTTGGAGAGTATTCCATTGAAATTGAGCATGTACTCATGAGCATGTACTTAAGTTTTTTCGAGAAACCAGGGCCAGAACTTGGCTTAGAGAACATTAAACCCTTTCTTTAAGTGCAGAATTTTTTGAGGTCCTATTAAATTTTCGATTGCTGCTACAAGTAAATAGGACAAAACAGATACTTATTAGCATATTAGATATGATATTTGGGCAAATAAAAGCACAAAAACATTGAGACAAAAAGGGAAAATGCTGATTATCAACATTTTCTTGTTTTATCTAAATATATCCAAAGCTCATTCTGAATTTCAGAAATTACCTCTTTGCTAGAAGTTTCTTTCCATTACATCTTTCCAAAACAAGATCTAGGTTTTTCAGTCCCTTGTTGAAAAGTCTTAGGAAAACATTTAGATAAAAGAATAAAATACTTATCAGCAGAATTATCTTCTATTGGCTCAATAATTCAATAAATACCCAGTTTTATCATTTTCCACTTTTGATATCAACCACTATGTTGTCTGTGACAGCTTTAAAATTGGAACAGTCATTTTGCCATTACAGGCTTAAAATAGACTAATAATTAGATTACATTCCATTAACCCTTTCCCAAACGGCGAAATATTAGGGTGATCCACTTCAAAAACTGCCACAAATTACAAAATAAAAGTTATTAATGTTAAAATTTGTGTAAAATATTGCATAGAAAATATTGAGGCAAAAGGTGAAACTGCTGGTTATCAGCAGTTTCTTCTTTTGCCTCAATGTTTTCCCAAGTCTTTTCTATTAGGGACGTCAAACCCAGGTCTTGTTTGGGAAAGGGTTAAAGAGTGATAAAAGGGTAACATTTATAAAATGTTCAATGACCAGTCTCCTTTTGGCAACAAAATCGTTCTAATTACATGTAAATATTTTAACCCTTTCTCAAACAGCAAAAATATAGACAGCTCAAAATCCAAATGTGCTGTAGGCGACAAAATTTAGTGAAACCGACAGAAAAATAACTCTTTGATAGGGTGGAATATATTGAGGAAAAGGGAGAAAAGGGAGAATTATGCTGGCAAGCAACCTTTTCTCCCATGTCATCAATATTCTCCAAAGCTTCAACACTTCAGTGCATCAAAAGATGACATTGTTTCCGAAAGTGTTTAGCTCTTTCAACATGGCATTTTATGTGAAACCACACATCTCAGGAAGTATAGATCCCTTTAACCCACTCTCAAACAAGACCTGGTTTTGACGTTCCTATTAAATAAGGCTTGGAAAACATGAGGCAAAAGAAGAAAATGCTGATTATCACCATTTGCTTCTTTAGCCTCAATATTTTCTGTCCCATTTTGTACACAATTCCTATTTTAATGAATTTGTTGTCTGTAGCCCCTTTTCAATTGGACAACCCTAAAATTTTGCCATTTAGGAAAGGGTTAAATGACCTGGCAGAGCATCTTGAGCCTTAAATAGATCACCTATTGAGACATATACACTTTGTTGTTTGGCATAGGGTTAAATCAGATCCAATATCTGCAGATCACAAGAAATACTGTAATTCATATAAGACACTTTGTTCTCTTTGGTAAATAGTTTACATTTCATCACAACATTAAGTTTTGATCATAATGCCTCCGGTATTTATATTATAATATACATTAATTACTCCAGTATACATAATAATAATATTATTTATCATGCTTTGCATCACATGAAAACAGGGCTTATTGTCTCAATAACTGGTGCACCTAACAATATTATTTTTGGCACTCCTTTAACCAGTAAAAGCACATGATCCCATTCCCACACTACTTATGACTCCCCAAAAGATAAAGACTTTGGAATACATTTTGGAAAATGATAAAATTGCTTGTGACAAGCAATTTCTTCATTTCCCACAATGTTTTCTACCAAAAAGGCCCAAAACTTCTAAATTTTGTTCGCTTGAGATTGTCATTTGCAACACCTTTGAATTTGGACCAGTATAAAATTATGCTGTCTGGTAATGGGTTATACAATCCAAGCCACCAGTTGCTGCTCAGTCAATGTAGACACTCAACCCGTCCATTTGCAGACCTACAGAAAAGAGAGGGTAATGGCTTTTCAAAATACAAAATATCTTTTATTGTTCATCAAGCCCTATGTTAACGGTACTAACTGGAATTGTCTCAACGATACACTAAAAAAGAGCTCTTGCTCAACAAACTGATACTCCAGACGGTGCGGGTCACAAACAAAAGTCAAATTATCTCCCTTGGTTGACCTTGGATAGCAAAAGAATTTCTTCATATGAATGTCCATGCCATGTTGATCATTCCTGTGAATTTTCTTCAAATAGCCATTCAACCCTTTCCCAAACAAGACCTAGTTTTGACGTCCCTAATAGAAAAGGCTTGGGAAAACATTGAGACAAAAGAAGAAACTGCTGACAACCAGCAGTTTCTCCTTTTGTCTCAATATTTTCATTGCCATATTTTACACAAATCGGTTGAAATCCTATCTATAATAACATCCATTTTATCATTTGTGGCAGTTTTTGAAGTGGATCACCCTAAAATTTTGTCCCGTTTAGAAAAGAGTTAAGAGAATTTGCACAGACAAGAAATGTTGAAGGACAGACAGATGACAAACAGACTGACAGGGCGTATCCTATATCCCCTAACTTTGTTTGTATAATGAGGTATAATGAGTACTTACAACATAGGGTTTGGATTTCAAATAACAAATTTACAATGCCTTTACCCCCTATTATCTGTTAACCCTTTCCCAAACGACAAAATTCTAGGGCGACCCACTTAAAAAAGACAAAATGGATGTTATTAATGAAACTATTTGTGTAAAATATGGCACAGAAAATATTGAGGCAAAAGGAGAAACTGCTGTTTATCAGCAGTTTCTTCTTTTGTTTCAATGTTTTCCCAAGACTTTTTTTATTAGGAACGTCAAAACCAGGTCTTGTTTGGGAAAGAGTTAATCTGCATTGGTGAAAGACATGCTCTTTGACTTTCAATAGATTGGCACTCAGCAAAAGAAAAGACATGTATTTCCGATTTTCTGACTGTTTCCCATTTTCTGACTACCAGTAAGTCATTTTTCTATATGATGCAATATATCAATCATATCAATATCACTTATCTTATCACTTAAATTTGCATAATTGTAAGTTATGATAGTCTAATCACAGTTCTAACATTTTCCCAGACAAACACTTGGTTTTGAAAATCATTGATTGATCAAAGAGAAGAAAATATCATTGAGCAGTATTTTTTCATCTTTCCACAATGTTTCTATGCAACTAAATAAAATATTTGTGTAGTACCTTTTGATTTAATTATCTGCAACATTTTGAATTATCAGTAGTTTTTCTTTTGCCTTAAAGTTTTTCTAAGCTTGTGTTAAAAGGTATGTCAAAACCAGGTATTGTTTGGGAAACAATTATAGTAACATATTGTCCACCCAAATTAACCCGGGACAACTTAATTTGCGTGTGCAAAGTCCGTTAGTTGAGCGTCTTAACAAAACATTGCCGAGGTGGGGTCATTACATATGCAGATGTCCCGGGTTAATCTTGCTGGACTATATCAAATAATCATTGCAACACCTTTCTCAGCTTACTTGCAGCTCTATAACAAATAAAGCATGGTATTACTAATTTCGTTTGGCGTGGCACAGCTTTAGCTTTCATGATCATAAATTACTTACTTGAGATTATTCATTAACCCTTTCCCGAACAGCCAAAATTTAGACTGTTCCAATTTTAAAGCTCCTGAAGACAACAAAATGGATGTTGATAAAGGCCGAATTTGTGTAAAATATAGCACAGAAAATATTGAGGCAAAAGGAGAAACTGCTGGTTATCAGCAGTTTCTTCTTTTGTCTCAATGTTTTCCAAAGCTTTCTCTATTAGACGTCAAAACCAGGTCTTGTTTGGGAAAGGGTTAAACTAACTCGGTTACATTTTCTCGCATTACTTTCATATTCTTGTACTATGATAAAAGTCTCTTTGGTGTATGTTAGACTATTTGCAAAATATGAACATGTTTGCAACAAGACCGTGCAGTGCCATGTCAAATGAAATTGGTAATAAGACCATTAAAATACTAAGAATTACCGATAGAAACAATATAGAATATTCTAAGAAAAGGAGTATACATGTATACTTGTTCCAAGCATGTTCTTCCCTTTGAAATATTCTTACAATTGTGACCCGTCATGCTAAAAGGGACCTTATCGGATATGTGCAAAATATCGACCCTAGTCAGTCTGCGCAGTCCGCGCAGCCAGACTAGGGCCGACACTTTTCACTTCTATGTAATTTTCTAAATCTGGAATATTTTCCCTATTTTACTATGTGTTCATTTTTCGCGTAAAGTATCTGGTTGACCTGTGGTGATTCTGACAAGTTTGTCAACATTTGGATTTTTGTCGTTCGGATAAGGTCCCTTTTAGCGTGACGAGTCACAATTTTTTTGTTGGTGGTTTGTGCTTCTACGAAAGACAGCCTAGCTTAAAATCTTGAGCCAATGATATCGGTGGGACAATACAACTTCACATAAATATTCAGATTCAATTGTGTAAATAATAGTGCAAAATAAAATATTCAACAATTTAAAATTTTTGTATCACATAAAATGAATAAGTATTATTTTTGATTATGCTGATATATAACATTATGAGCATGCATACATGATAAGAAAATTCATTTCAAACACACAAAATTTGACTAATTCTCAGATGAAAACATTTTCAAAAGGACAAAAAAGAACACCCAAATTTAAGACTGGTCAATTGTATGTTACCTTTTCCCAAAAGGCAAATTTTAAGACTGTTCCAAAGTTGCTGTGGATGACAACACGTTGATCAGATAGTATGTGTATAGTTCATAAGTATTGGCCTGAACCTGTGGAATATGCAATGAGTAATTGTGATGCGAAAACATATGTTGACACGAGAAGCATGCGCTGAATACAAAGTCATACTGCTTATGGAAACTATCAACTCTGCTCGACAGTGGGGATTTCTGGCAAGTATTAATTATTCCCCGTCACATTTACTCATTGCATATTAACCGGGTTCAGGTCAATATTTACAGATTACAGACTATACGATAATTATACAGATTGAGAAGAAAATATTGAGAAAATATTTGGGACAATCAGCCATTCCTCCTCTTCCCTCAATATTTTCCATGCAATAACATGCACATTTTGTACTTTGAATATCAGTTATTTTGTCATCTGCAATTCCTTTGAAATTGGATTACATCACTGTCATGTATAGCTTCAGATAAATGACCTGGCACAGCATCTCATTCGATAAGCAGGGGTTGCTCTGCCAGGTCATTTATCATAATTAAGCTATACATTTCACTGTTTAAAATATTTCCAAGAAAGATAACCTACAGTGTAAAACGAAGTGATTGCTAGATAGTTTATCTCCCTTGTTATTCCCTTCATTTTGAGAAAACCCCTGAGACAAGGGCTAATTCTAAAAGCTTCAAGGCATTTCATCAATGTTTTCATATTAACCCTTTCCCAAACAAGACCTGGTTTTGACATCCCTAATAGAATTGGCTTGGTAAAACATTGAGGCAAAAGAAGAAACTGCTGATAACCAGCAGGCAGCAGTTTCTCCTTTTGTCTCAATATTTTCTGTGCCATATTTTACACAAATCCTATCTTTGATAACATCCATGTTGTCATTTGTGGCAGTTTTTGAAGAGGACTACCCTAAAATTTTGCTGTTTGAGAAAGGGTTAACCCATTACCATAAAATATTGCCTTATGACACAGCTTTTGAAAACAATGTGGAAAATGAAGAAATTGCTGGTTACAAGCATTTCTTCATTTTTTTAAATAGGCAGGGTTCTCCCCAGCCCAATAAGCTGTATCGGCCCCACTACAGCTTCATGGAAATCAGTGTAATGCCCCTACAGCTTCAAAAGTACCCCACAGCTTAATTTCTTCATAATGGTCACCAAAGAGAGACATTTAGAGGTATTTCATGTCAAAAACTGATAAATGGTGCATTCTTATAAACTAAAATGTACTAATTCTATGTAAAAACATTATGGGAAAAGAAGAAATTGCTCAAATTGAGCAATTTCTTCTTTTCCCATTATGTTTTTATTCAACATTATCTCCATGAACACAATGTTTTTTCAAGGTTTACCAATGCCACTACGGCTTCAAAATATTCTGCGGAGAACCCTGAATAGTGTTTTCTGTCCCTAAAAAGACCAAACATTGTATAATTCTGTTCACTAGAAATTGTCTTTGAATTTGGATCTGTCTAAATTTTGCTGATTGGTAATGGGTGAAAATTGCTGATTTTCTTCCAAAACCAAGTTCCAATGTAACTGACATTTTTGGACGTCCCGGTAATGGCTTAAAACAGACTGCGGTAACACAAGGTTTTTGAAGAAAAGTCACAATATTGTCATCAAATAAAGGGATTGACATTGTAACACATAAATCAATGAGACTGAATGAGTGGCAAGTGAAGGCAAAACCTTTGGACATTTTCCTTACCCCCCGGTCCCACTGAGCCCGATTTCCGAAATATTCGTAGTGCCTCGGGAGAACGCATTGTCACCGATTTACTACGACTTTGAGGCGACTTTTTCCGTCCATCCAAAGATGGGGCATATAGACCATTTTGTTCCGTCACCGCAGCTCATCGCTGAGAATATGGAGTATTCGTAGTGCATCGCCGTTATTCGGTGTTCAACGCCGAATTAAACATAGCCAAATAGGCAAAATGTGTTGCCGAATAACCCCGATATACTAACCCGAACAACAACGACTTAGTACGAGGTACACCGATTTTACCACGATTTTTGAAATCGGGAGAAAAATTTGCGCATGTTGAAATTTTTGTCCCGATTTATTTTTGATCCCGATTTGGTGCCGACTTTTATCAGGATGAACTACGAGTCTCCCGAAGTAACCCGATTTCCGGCCGATTTCTAAATTTTCGAAATCGGGATCAAATCGGGCTCAGTGGGACCGGGGGGTTAACAATCATGTCTATTTAACCAATTACTAGACAGCAAAATTTTAGGCTGTTTCAAATTCAAAGATGTTGCAAACGACAATTTCAAGTTGATTAGATTTTAAAAATCTCTGCATTTAGGGTTAGAAAACATTGTGGCAAATGAAGAAATTGCTTGTAACAAGCAATTTCTTCATTTTCCACAATGTTTTCCAAAGCATATTTCTCATAGGGCATCAATGTGTGTTAATGGGTTGAGAGAGATTTGAAAACAATGAGAGAAAAGGCTTCATCAGACCACTCCAAATTTTGCAAATTGTTCATGATGCTTCTTTCACAAATCTCTCAATATTATGGCGGGGAATCACATGACACATTCTCGATATTTTTCAATAATTGTGTTAAAATAAAACTGATTTGACGAAAGGTTTAACACAGAGAATGTGGCAAAATGCCAGGAATTAATCATTTGCTGAATGCAGGGGATCTTTTGAAATGAACTGATAATATAGTTATTGACAACCAAAATTTTTGTTGGTCATCAATAACTTTTTTATCCACTGATTTTGGAAGTTTGAAATCACACCCAGCAAATCCAGACATATTTCCGCATTCTCTGCTCCAAACCATTTACAAATCGGTCACATATAAAGAGAATTATCAAACATTTTCTGAAATTCTTGTCACATAATCCCCGCCATGAATATGTTCTATCTAATACTACAGGCTAAATCATAAACTTTGGTCAAACATTCCTATTCAAAATAACTTTCATTTGAGACACAATTTCCGCAAGCTGTCTTTGTGAGCCTAAACAAGTCGCTTTGGACCCTATACACATCTGAAATTGTGACGGGTCGAGATTTTCGTCACATTTTATTGCGTGGAATGCATGAACCATGCCTATGTCTACTGCACGAAATACTGTTAAGTTACTTTGGATGAATTTTTCGAACAAGTCTACGTCTTCTTTGCCCCATCCCTGAATACTGATGTCATAACCCCCGACCTTCTCAAGGTCACTGCGATACATTGCAACGATCCCATAACCGAACTGTCTCCAATAACCTTGATTTGAGCTCAAGTCGAACATATCAACTTTACACCTAGATCGCGAGACATTCCCACATATAACATTTGGATCATACTGACTAAATACTATGGGATAATAAACTTGCACATTTCGTATCGTATTTAATCTTATTCGATTCAGCGCATCTCGCGTCAATACAATATCAACGTCTACACAAAATAGAAGCTCGTTTTCCGAACATTGTTTGGCCCCCAAGTCCAGCGCGCGCCCACGGGAAAAATCACCATCAGCCTCTATCACTTCAAATAGATGTCCACCATATTTTTTCTGGTACCCGCCGACGATATTCAGAATCTCTTCAACTTCGTCCGGCGCACTGTTTTTGGTAAATAATACAACATGGATTTGAGCATTCTCTTTTGGTCGTAGAGATATTTCCTCGAATACTTTCATAAAACGTTCAAACTCCTTCACTTTACCAGCAAGTGGGAGTATAAAATGTATCGTCTCTTTTAATTTGACACTATCCATTGGCACTGTTCCAGCCCCAAAGTGGCCGAATATATGAGATGATGCAATACTATTATCACTGTCTTTTTTAAATGTCAGAGGGTCATCTATGAATTCAGTGTATGTGAAAGTCTGATGTAAATAAGCATGTCTACGTACTGGTACATCACGATTCTTCCCTTTATGTTTTCTGTATGTTAACAATATATCCAGTATATGACTAGCTCCGTTTAGAGGATCAGTTTTGATGTAACCGTAGAGTACATCCTTAAAGTCTATAGATCTCCCTCGTTGACGAGAATTCTTGTTAATTATTTCCATTGTTTGAGACACAACCTCCTCTAAAGCCTGTTTGTGATATGAAATTAAAGCTTTTCTCGGATTTACGTTCAAATGAGACGATATTGCCTTTGATATAAACTCCCAACCCACACTCTCTGATTTTTTCGACGGCAAAAAAGCAGACACTGACGGCTTTTGTCCATATTTGTTAATGACTTTGGTTTGCTCGTTTAATACTTGATTCATTTCAACAATCTGTCGTTGTAGGTCAATCTCTTTGTGACGAAGTTCCATGATTTTTTTCGATGTAAAATGGTTGTTGACACGATATTGGTATATGGGCATCTTGACGGGGTGCATTGTGATGGCGTTTTGTACCTCCTTGTCATGAAGAGTATCGATGAACGAACCTTTGTACTCCTTGAAGTTCTGGTAAAACAGTTTCTGCATCTGAAAATAAAGGAGAAAATATTGATGTAAACATGGGGAAACCAATGGCATTAGATTTTGTTCTAAAAATAGACTATGTTTATTATTATGTTTTGATAAACGGTCCGTGTTGTTATAAAATCTTGTAAATACGGCTTGAATCAAGCCATAATTGCAAAATTTTATAACAACACTTACGAAATACTATTTGTTTGTCCGAAATTACATCACGGTAAACTGATAAAATTTTCCCTATTAAACCTTTACCAAACAGGGCAATGTTAGACTGTTCCAATTCAAAAGAATCCTTTTGACGACAAAGTGGATGTTGATTGTTGTAGAATAATTATGTGTAAAATACAGAAAAAGAAATTAATGGGACAAACGGGGAAAATTCTAATTATCAACATTTTCTTCTTTTGCCTCAATGTTTTCTGGGCTTATTGGTACAGAAATTCTATCTTTTATCAACATCAATGCCATCTTCTGCAGCAGCTTTCACGTTGGACCACCCTATAATTTTGCCGATTTGAAAAGGGTTTAAACCTTTCCAAAGCGTTCTAAAAGTTTCTCCAGTACAGACTTAAGGTAGAATACCCGTAATGTGGCCATTTTGAGATTCATAAATAATCAGATTTATTCAAGCATCGTCATTATATGTCCAAACTTATTTGGGCGCGGTCATACACATTCTGCGGTGGAAAGTTCCACCGCTGAATATTTTCAACCGCGCCCAAATATTTCCTACATTGCCCGAATCTCATTATGGGTAGACTTCCATAAGATAGCTGGCACAAAATAAAGGTTTCATGATAAAACATTACTACAACATGTAGTTTTTTCATTCAAAAAGGTTACTATGGTAATTGAATCCAGACTCTGTTGGTAATAAAATACCTATTGTTAAATTGGCCTTTTTAACCTATTTATCAGAAAATTGCTTCTAAAACTGTCTCATTTTTGTTTAAGCAATGAAATAGTTGTCTAGCTAAAGTTGCAGATAGAGAATACATTGAGGAAAAGTGAGAAAATGATGGGTGTCAGTATTTTCTTCTTTATGTTCCCTTCTTTTCTCTGTTTCATGAAATTAATGCTCATAGAAAATATCGAGACAAAAGGAAAACAAGACAAGAGCCGTCACAGACGGATTATGCTCCCCGAATAAGTGTTAATGTCACAAAATAAAAACTATCATACATTAAGCCCCCTTTTCCCATGACAGCTTTTTTGTACACACATTATTTATAGAATATGGTCTAGAACATCCTATTTATTACACGAGCACAAAATATCATTAAATTCTGCCCATTAGATGAAGAGAAATTAGAGAAAAACTAATTTTTACACTAAGGCCCCTTTTTCCATGACGCAGCCTTAAATTTACAAACGGAGAAAAAGGTCCCTAGGTATTGACCCAGGGAGTTCACATGTGAAGTTTCATTGAATTTGGTCCAAGGGTTGCTGAGATATGGCTGTGGACGGACGGACGGACACACGGACACACAGACGGACGGACAGCGTGGCGACTATATGCTCCCCCGAATTTTTTTCGGGGAGCATAAAAATACTTGTTATCAGAAATTTTTCCTTTTGTCTCAATGTTGTTGTTTTTTTATCAATTCGGTGATTAAAAATATGTCAATCTCTTGGAAAGGATTAAGTACAAAGTTTTGCAGAGAGAGAGAGAGATGGATTGAAGGTCAAAAGTAGATCTTTCAAACATACAATATCAAACATTGAAAGAAAAGGAGAATAAACTGTTCCTTGAGCATTTCAAGTGCCGCCACAGGAACACCTGCAGTTTGATATAGGGTTTAACCCTTTACCAAATGACAAAATTTTAGGGTGATCCACTTCAAAAGCTGCCACAAATGACAAAAGGAATGTTATAAAAGATAGGGTTTGTGTAAAATGTGGCACAGAAAATATTGAGACAAAAGGAGAAACTGCTGGTTATCAGCAGTTTCTTCTTTTGTTTCAATGTTTTCCCAAGCCTTTTCTATTAGGGACGTCAAAACCAGGTCTTGTTTGGGAAAGGGTTTAATGCCAATGTTTTATCTTCCAATTAGCTGTTTATAGCATCTTCATGTCATTGTTTTAATTTCTGGCAAAGTTCACCAAGTGAAATTACAACAGGGTATAAACATTTCTGGTGAAATTCATGATTCCAGATTTCCTGTAAAGAATAGATCTCGATAAATGACCTGGCAGAGCATCTCTAGCTAGTGGCTAGAGATGCTCTGCCAGGTCAATTATCGGGAGCTATACAACCATGTCACAATATACTTTTTATCCAAACTAAAACAAGAGACATTATAAATATTATTATCCATGCCTCTGCTCAAACCTATGAATATCATGGCAGGGAATCAAATGACTCTTTTACAATATTTTTCTATTAATTCTGTTAATCTATAACCGATTTGAAAAAGGTTTGAAGCAGAGAAGGTGGGATAACCCTAGCTTTTTGCTGAATGTTCCTATGAGAAAATTCATAATCAAGTCTTGTTTGGGCAAGGGTTAAACATATGGAACAAATAAAATTCACATAGTAAAACAAATACACATGTGCAAGATCTCTGCCACAACATTCCTGAGAATCTGTTCCATGACCAATACCTGATTAATCATTTTGCACCATCATGAACCTAGTTGGCCAGCTGAGGTCAAAACATGACCAAGCATCAAGTACTCATGAACAAGTTGATAAGTACTTGACCACAAGTACAAAATTCATCATCAACCCTTTTGTATGTGCCCAATGTAATGTTCAATGGCATTTATCTTGATGTTCCGAATACCTTTAAGGTAACCTACAATAGATATTCACAAAATGTCGACATTTTTCAGGCGACATGGTAAACATTTGGCAGCAAAAAGAGTGGAATATTTCCTCTTTGAAACTTCAATTTACATTTCCTCTCTGTATCTTTAATTTAAGTTTTATCCCTCTATATCAGAAACCACCGAACATTTACATCACTTGAAAGGTTCCAACGTCATATGAATTTTAAAATGGCCACAACCGGTATTCTTCCAGTCCAAACTTATGTTGTTTGGGAAATTAGGGGCTAAAAGTGAACCTGCAAACTAAATTAACAGCTTGTTCTTCAGCAAGAATTTTATGGAGCTAAAATACCTATCTTCAAACATTGACTTGAGTGTTGACTATAATGATAAGTGCGTGCACACCCAGGTGGCGAAACAACAAACACAACAAAACCTCATGAAGAACAACAAAACATGGTGTTTTATAGATAGCCTGGGTGCTCCAGACAAAAGAATATCAACACTTTTCCAGGTCTATGGGAAATGCTAAGAACGTTACTGAGAAATTTAGAATAAGAAAGTACATATAGGAGGATCCAGAGGGGGTTAGGGGGTTCAAACGAGCAATTTCTTATTTTCCACAATGTTTTCCTATGGCTTTTCATATGAAAGGGTCAAAAGGCGTCACTGTGAAGTAATGGGGTTTAAAACAGAGCTTGACCTGAAGTATCCCCTAATTACCTGGTGAGGTGAATGACTTTGAAGAACTTGTGTTTTATCTGGAAATACAATCACTGATGGACAGATTGATAGCCTTCCTTTAGCCATCTGGTGGCGGCCATTACTGAGACATGGGAAAAGTGGATGCTCTGTCTAAAGAAACTGAGTTTCAACCAGTTTGGTAAAAGATTATCTAGACTCCAAACCAAAATGGTTAGCTCATTTCAACTTCGTATTAACATTGTCTGAAGATTACAGTTAACTTTGCATTTGGAACCAAGGCAAACTAGTTGCATGCTTACGAGTTTGAGTTTATTGGGGTTTTACGCCGTTTTCAACTACCAGGGTCATATCGCGGCGGCTGGAGCACCTACCCATGGATTCCTGTTGTTTCTCAAACCAGTACTACCACAACACCCTTACCGAGCCTCCAGCTTCTCGCCCACTTAGGTTAACGATTTCAAACCCATTGGTGGGTGACAATTTTGTCAGAAAGGGTATTAGCCGCGGTCGGGTATCGAACCCTGGACCTCTCGTACGAGGGTCAGATGCGCTACCAACTGCGCTAAGGCCGCCGCCTTGCATGCTTACGAAGTGTGCGTACGTGCCAACTAAAATGAACATGGAGGTGAGCTATCAAGAGCGCTGATGCATTCTTGTGTACTTACTCTTGTGTACTTAATACTCTTGTGTACTTATTATTGTGTACTTACTCTTGTATACTTACTCTTGTGTACTTACTCTTGTGTACTTACTCTTGTGTACTTACTCTTGTGTACTTACTCTTGTATACTTACTCTTGTGTGCTTACTCTTGTGTACTTACTCTTGTGTACTTACTCTCGTGTACTTACTCTTGTGTACTTATTATTGTGTACTTACTCTTGTATACTTACTCTTGTATACTTACTCTTGTATACTTACTCTTGTGTACTTACTCTTGTATACTTACTCTCGTGTACTTACTCTTGTATACTTATTATTGTGTACTTACTCTTGTATACTTACTCTTGTATACTTACTCTTGTGTACTTACTCTTGTGTACTTACTCTTGTGTACTTACTCTTGTATACTTATTATTGTGTACTTACTCTTGTATACTTACTCTTGTGTACTTACTCTTGTGTACTTACTCTTGTGTACTTACTCTTGTATACTTATTATTGTGTACTTACTCTTGTATACTTACTCTTGTATACTTACTCTTGTATACTTACTCTTGTGTACTTACTCTTGTATACTTATTATTGTGTACTTACTCTTGTGTACTTACTCTTGTATACTTACTCTTGTATACTTTCTCTTGTATACTTACTCTTGTGTACTTACTCTTGTATACTTACTCTTGTATACTTACTCTTGTGTACTTACTCTTGTATACTTATTATTGTGTACTTACTCTTGTATACTTACTCTTGTATACTTACTCTTGTATACTTACTCTTGTGTACTTACTCTTGTATACTTATTATTGTGTACTTACTCTTGTATACTTACTCTTGTGTACTTACTCTTGTGTGCTTACTCTTGTGTACTTACTCTTGTATACTTACTCTTGTATACTTACTCTTGTATACTTACTCTTGTATACTTACTCTTGTATACTTACTCTTGTATACTTACTCTTGTGTGCTTACTCTTGTGTACTTACTCTTGTGTACTTACTCTTGTATACTTACTCTTGTGTACTTACTCTTGTGTACTTACTCTTGTGTACTTACTCTTGTGTACTTACTCTTGTATACTTACTCTTGTATACCTACTCTTGTATACTTACTCTTGTATACTTATTCTTGTATACTTACTCTTGTATACTTACTCTTGTGTACTTACTCTTGTATACTTACTCTTGTATACTTACTCTTGTGTACTTACTCTTGTATACTTACTCTTGTATACCTACTCTTGTATACTTACTCTTGTATACTTATTCTTGTGTACTTACTCTTGTATACTTACTCTTGTATACTTACTCTTGTATACTTACTCTTGTATACTTACTCTTGTATACTTACTCTTGTGTGCTTACTCTTGTGTACTTACTCTTGTGTACTTACTCTTGTATACTTACTCTTGTATACTTACTCTTGTATACTTACTCTTGTATACTTACTCTTGTATACTTATTATTGTGTACTTACTCTTGTGTACTTATTATTGTGTACTTACTCTTGTATACTTATTCTTGTGTACTTACTCTTGTATACTTACTCTTGTGTACTTACTCTTGTGTACTTACTCTTGTATACTTATTCTTGTGTACTTACTCTTGTGTGCTTATTTTGTGTACTTACTCTTGTGTACTTACTCTTGTGTACTTACTCTTGTGTGCTTATTTTGTGTACTTACTCTTGTGTGCTTACTCTTGTGTACTTACTCTTGTGTACTTACTCTTGTGTACTTATGCGCTTATTTTGTGTACTTACTCTTGTATTATCTTACTCTTGTGTACTTACTCTTGTGTACTTACTCTTGTGTACTTACTCTTGTATACTTACTCTTGTGTACTTACTCTTGTGTGCTTATTTTGTGTACTTACTATTGTGTAATTACTCTTGTGTACTTACTCTTGTATACTTACTCTTGTATACTTACTCTTGTATACTTACTCTTGTGTACTTACTCTTGTATACTTACTCTTGTATACTTACTCTTGTATACTTATTATTGTGTACTTACTCTTGTGTACTTACTCTTGTATACTTACTCTTGTATACTTACTCTTGTATACTTATTATTGTGTACTTACTCTTGTATACTTACTCTTGTGTACTTATTATTGTGTACTTACTCTTGTATACTTATTCTTGTGTACTTACTCTTGTGTGCTTATTTTGTGTACTTACTCTTGTGTACTTACTCTTGTGTACTTACTCTTGTGTGCTTATTTTGTGTACTTACTCTTGTGTGCTTACTCTTGTGTACTTACTCTTGTGTACTTACTCTTGTGTACTTATGCGCTTATTTTGTGTACTTACTCTTGTATTATCTTACTCTTGTGTACTTACTCTTGTGTACTTACTCTTGTATACTTACTCTTGTGTACTTACTCTTGTGTGCTTATTTTGTGTACTTACTATTGTGTAATTACTCTTGTGTACTTATGCGCTTATTTTGTGTACTTACTCTTGTATTATCTTACTCTTGTGTACTTACTCTTGTGTACTTACTCTTGTGTACTTACTCTTGTATACTTACTCTTGTATACCTACTCTTGTATACTTATTATTGTGTACTTACTCTTGTGTACTTACTCTTGTATACTTACTCTTGTATACCTACTCTTGTATACTTATTATTGTGTACTTACTCTTGTATACTTATTTTGTGTACTTACTCTTGTGTACTTACTCTTGTATACTTACTCTTGTATACTTACTCTTGTGTACTTACTCTTGTATACTTATTTTGTGTACTTACTCTTGTGTACTTACTCTTGTATACTTATTATTGTGTACTTACTCTTGTATATTTACTCTTGTGTACTTACTCTTGTGTGCTTATTTTGTGTACTTACTCTTGTGTACTTACTCTTGTATACTTATTATTGTGTACTTACTCTTGTATACTTACTCTTGTGTACTTACTCTTGTGTGCTTATTTTGTGTACTTACTCTTGTGTACTTACTCTTGTATACTTATTATTGTGTACTTACTCTTGTATACTTACTCTTGTATACTTATTATTGTGTACTTACTCTTGTATACTTACTCTTGTATACTTACTCTTGTGTACTTACTCTTGTATACTTACTCTTGTGTGCTTATTTTGTGTACTTACTCTTGTGTACTTACTCTTGTATACTTATTATTGTATACTTACTCTTGTGTACTTACTCTTGTATACTTACTCTTGTATACTTACTTTTGTATACTTATTCTTGTGTACTTACTCTTGTGTGCTTACTCTTGTATACTTACTATTGTGTACTTACTCTTGTGTACTTACTCTTGTATACTTACTCTTGTATACTTATTATTGTATACTTATTCTTGTGTACTTACTCTTGTATACTTACTTTTGTATACTTATTCTTGTGTACTTACTCTTGTGTACTTACTCTTGTATACTTACTATTGTGTACTTACTCTTGTGTACTTATTATTGTGTACTTACTCTTGTATACTTACTATTGTGTACTTACTCTTGTGTACTTACTCTTGTGTGCTTATTTTGTGTACTTACTCTTGTGTGCTTATTTTGTGTACTTACTCTTGTATACTTACTCTTGTATACTTACTCTTGTGTACTTACTCTTGTATACTTACTATTGTGTACTTACTCTTGTATACTTACTATTGTGTACTTACTCTTGTATACTTATTCTTGTGTACTTACTCTTGTGTACTTACTCTTGTGTACTTACTCTTGTATACTTACTCTTGTGTACTTACTCTTGTGTTCTTACTCTTGTGTTCTTACTCTTGTATACTTACTCTTGTGTACTTACTTTTGTATATTTACTCTTGTGTACTTATTTTTGTATACTTACTCTTGTGTACTTACTCTTGTGTGCTTACTCTTGTGTACTTACTCTTGTGTACTTACTCTTGTGTGCTTACTCTTGTGTACTTACTCTTGTGTACTTACTCTTGTATACTTACTCATGTGTACTTACTCTTGTATACTTACTCTTGTATACTTACTCTTGTGTACTTACTTTTGTATATTTACTCTTGTGTACTTACTTTTGTATACTTACTCTTGTGTACTTACTTTTGTATATTTACTCTTGTGTGCTTACTCTTGTGTACTTACTCTTGTGTGCTTACTCTTGTGTACTTACTTTTGTATACTTACTCTTGTGTGCTTACTCTTGTGTACTTACTTTTGTATACTTACTCTTGTGTACTTACTCTTGTGTGCTTATTCTTGTGTACTTACTTTTGTATACTTACTCTTGTGTACTTACTCTTGTGTACTTACTCTTGTGTACTTACTCTTGTGTACTTACTCTTGTGTACTTACTCTTGTGTACTTACTCTTGTGTGCTTACTCTTGTGTACTTACTTTTGTATACTTACTCTTGTGTACTTACTCTTGTGTGCTTATTCTTGTGTACTTACTTTTGTATACTTACTCTTGTGTACTTACTCTTGTGTACTTACTCTTGTGTACTTACTCTTGTGTACTTACTCTTGTGTACTTACTCTTGTGTACTTATTCTTGTGTACTTACTCTTGTGTACTTATTCTTGTGTGCTTATTTTGTGTACTTACTCTTGTGTGCTTATTTTGTATACTAGCATACAACTACAAATTTGTCTCAAGATCATAGAGAAAACGAAGTGTCATACTGGATATGAAATGAAAAACATATTTCGTTTTGTAGGATATCAGGCTCTACATTTGTGACTTTTGAGGCAAATCTATAGCTTGACAAAAGTACCCATGAATGGGAGAGATTACAGATTCAGTACTCTGCTAGGTGGCGCTTGTGTACTATCGGTTATACCTGTGATTGATTTTACTAATACACAAGCAAGGGGCTTATCAGTAAAATGCTTATAATCCATTCATTATATATTTATTTACTCAAGATCATTAGGTAACCAAATTCCATGGTTAAACCCATTACCAGACTGCAAAATTTCAGATTGGTCCAAAATCAAAGATGCTGCAGATGACAATGTCAAGTGCAAGAAATTTTGCATTTTTGGTTTTTCTGTTGAAAAAATGTGGAAAATGAAGAAATTGCTTGTCACAAATTCAGGAAATCAACCAAGATAGGGATTTAGATACAAAGAAATGTAATGTCTATCTATCTATAATAAAAATAAATCAGACTTTCAGTGGGCAGAAAATATCTATATGTTTATTTTTACCCCATTGGTAATGTCCACATACTAATTTTTATGCCTACAAGACAAATGCTTTGGAAACATTGTGACAAATGGGATAAAGGCTTGTAGAAAGGAATTTTTTCGTTTCCCACAATGTTTCTACAAAGAAATGCCTACTAATCTGGTACTTCCATGACTTCCATTACTTGAAAATGTCGTCTGCAACATATTTTCTTAACCCATTAACATACAATGACTCTTTTTGACTCCCTATAATATAATGGCTTTGGGAAACATTGTGGAAAATGAAAAAAAAATGCTTGTGACAAGCATTTTCTTCATTTACCACAATGGTTTCTTCACAACATTGTGGAAAATGAAGAAATGGCTTGTGACATGCAATTTCTTTATTCACTACAATGTTTTCTACACAAAATAACTAAAAATGTAAAATTTCATATGCCTCAAATTGTCGTCTGCAAGATTTTTCAATTTGAGTCATTCTAAATTATTGCTGTTTGGTAATGGGTTAACTGTCCCCACTCTGTTTAAGCTTTTCAATGACATTAATAGCTTAAATTTCAAAATACTTCCATCAAATGCTTGCAATGTATTAGAAAGAAAATAATTCACACATGGCATTTACTATTACAAAAAAAAGGAATATTTCGTGTTTGAAATTAGAAAAAAAGGAAACAAGGATATTTGATTTAAATTTAATTCACACTGCCTGATTTTAATAAAACTATATCATACATGTAGACAAATTTGCCTGACATTCTTTCATTTGCAAGACATCATAAATACCTAGGTAAGACATCACAGATTAAACC
This sequence comes from Fragum sueziense, assembly GCA_963680895.1. NCBI lineage: Eukaryota > Metazoa > Mollusca > Bivalvia > Cardiida > Cardiidae > Fragum > Fragum sueziense. The sequence goes on along the minus strand of OY804598.1, from coordinate 38,651,791 downwards.
AGTAATTTGTAGAACATGATGAGGGAACTGTGCAGACAAGATCAGAAAACACAAGATCAGAAAACACAACAATGATAACAAAATTTGACATTCTTTACTTAGTCAGTATGGCTATCAATACACCATAGCAAGGGATGAATGAAGATAAAAACTTTTTTACTGTTTTTCTGGTTCTTGGCCAGTAAAGAATTTTATAATTATACTTTTGCTATTTTACTTCACATTAATTTCCCTTTCACCCTCTTCAATGATGCACCTGTATTATGCAATTCTAGCTAAAGTTTAGGAACAGCCTGTCCATTATAAACCGATTTCCTATTAAAAGCCACTGTAAAACGTGTGTATTGAGAGTCAGCTGGTTCTGTTATGACCGGTGTAACTGCAGCGCTCCTAGCGGATGAACCCGTTTATCTCTCCCATTACGAGCAGCTGTTTTACATGGCCACCTCTTTTTTTTTTTAATTTTCAGGGCTAACAAACTTGCACAAATTAAATTACACCAAATACCAGTAATTCAAATTTATGAGGATTTAAGAGAATAAGTGATTTTACATGCAAGAAAGATTAACATGAGATTACAGGTTAGATAAGGCTTGCCCCTATATCAATATTTACATGTTCATTAACGATCCCTGCTTTCAACAGCCCGCATGAATCATGATAACCTCCTAGTGCAGAAAATTTGAAGTCTCTTAAATAGTGGCAACTAATAGACATGTGCAAGGTAAGAACGAAAACCGAGACGAAGTACGAAACCGGTTAAACTGTGGGGGACATATCAAAACGCGCGAAAGGTGAAATCGTTTGCAATGCCGTAACTAAATTTCAAATCGAATTGAGTTACGACATTTTTAACGTGGTCAGCGGCATACTGCCTATAAGGCCAATTGAAGGTTATTCTTTTGGTTTAAATATATTTTGTATATTTGAGGAATGGTGGTAAACGATTGAATGTGGTTCAAGGTTATTTTCAACTACTCTGGTCATATCGCAGCGACTGGAACACATAACCATGGATTTCTGGATTTTCTCTAAACAGTATTACCACAATTGCCGATCGGTGCATACAGCTACTCTCTCACATGGTAAAACAAAATTTCAGAAAGGGCATTGCATTGGCCGAACCGAGATTCGCAACAACGACCCTGGATCGATAGGATCTGGCGCAACAAAACAACTGCATAGGCTATCTGGGCTCGGCCTTTTTTCAAACGAAAAAGTTAAGACACGTCCAATATCATGTAGTGGCAGACTAAATAATAGTTGTTATTGAAAACAGAAAATGTTATTGTAACGACGTAGAAAATGTTCACGGAAGCGAGAAAATATTCAGCTTTTTCTCTCGATGTTTTCTGAAACATTCTCTATCGGTGACACTCTAGACAAGACATTGTGTTTGAAATTTTTAAAGATCCAATGTCCTTCCCAGGCCCAAATTCCTGTTGAAAAAATCAATTACAAGGGTTTTTTTTAGACTTTTAGTCTTATGTTGGAATGTTTATATACATCAGATCACATAAACTATGATTCAACTTAAAATGCCAAGAAATCGATGATCGTGTTACGATCTAAAATAAGATCAAATATATAATTACGTTCACAAATATTTACAAACCGATTTCATATGGGTTCTATACCGTCGTATTCTAAGCTGTTACAGGTCAGTCGAAGTCGAAATTTGGCACACAGAAAAATAAAGGGCCATCTTTTTAATTATGTATAGTTATTTTTAAAGATAATCACCAGCAAAATTGGCGAGAATGCATCTTTAAATTTTGAATCTTATAACATCAGTAACACGATGGGTACCCCACGTGACTTTTGGGAAGCGTTCACACAAAAAAACTGTCCGCTTCAAGGATGTTTTGTTGAATTACTTGAGCGTATTCTCTACGGATTTTGACGAGATAAAATGTACCGTATTTAGAAATTCATTTCCAAATTCCAACTCACTCTGCACGGTATCACATGGTTTCTTCAAACATTCAAAATTAATCATTTTGCATGAATGTTTGAAAAAAAAAACATGGAATTCCTTTCTCGACCCCCTTTATATGTAAATATATGTAAACCGTTATGATCTATCGATATATTGTTTGACCAGATTGAACTGAGACTCCTTGCATATTCCGTTAATATTCGGGTATTTCCGTATTTTCTACAATGGGACTATAATCTGTATAAGTACTGTTATACACTTCACAATAACCACCGAATAATAGTGGCCTAGTGTGTAAGGCGGCTCTTCTGTAAACCATATGTCCGTGGTTCGAATCCCAGTAGCGCTTTTGTTTAAATATTTTTACATTCAACATTTATTTCTTTTTTTTTTCAAATGCATGCATACATTTTGTAAACCTCAATCAGTTCACCTGAATCCTCTCACTTTAAGTAGTCATTCAAGAAATGTCGAAACCCTTTAGATACAGGTAATATAAAAACGTGTTTGCTGATGTTGCAACTTTTTATACAACTGGGGGAACCAGAACCCCTTTCCTCGCTTAACCATCAATACAATTGGAGTAAGCAGGGTCAATATCTTTTTGATTCGAGAGAAGCTGCGACAGACCAACACATCAGCAACGTTCAAGGGAAGATTATAAACGATAAATGAACGAATAAGGATTATCATAAAAAGGGAAAAGATATTTAGTGAACTATAATTATTATTAAAATTAAAAAAATGAGTATTTCATCAATCAACGAATTAATACATTAATTAAGTATTCCATTTCATAGGAAAAAAGAAAGAAAAAAACCTTAACAAAAGTTTCACCAGTAAAATGGTGGGTTCGATCTTGAGTCTCTGTATGTGAAAGTCCAGCGTCTTTCCACTACGCTAGTTCTTTGTTCAATGAGATCATGCAGAAATAAAGTTAACATTTTTCACAGCACAGGGAATAAACACGCGGAAACTATCGAATACGCCGAGGAATGCCGGAATACGCTTACGGAAAACGATGAGTCTCAGGTAAATTTGGTCAAACAATAACATTTATCTAGTGTCTATGTGATATGTAGGATTCTAAATTTAGAACATCGGTAGTAAAGTGTAAGTACGGCGCACGTGGTACACGGTCAATGCAAACTGTCAACCTTTTCAATATCTATTATATGTGACCTTGTGAAACAGGATACCGCGAACTATTTGTTTCCCCAAAAGCCACCATATAACCTGTGTGCTTGACATTTTTACGGTACTGACTATTCACTAGAACATATTAAAATTTAAAACAAAAAAAAAAAAAAAAAAACAAAAAAAAACAAAAACAAGAGCCGTCAGAGACGGACAATGCTCCCCGAATAAGGCATTGTCACAATACATATATGCCATGCAGAGCTAATATAAAGCTAACAAATGTTAAGCCCCCATTTTCCACGACATATTATGTATACGCAAATTTTAAATAGTTTATTATCAAGGGCATCTCATTTGCTACTCAAATATGAAATTTCATCAAAGTCTGACCATTCGACTAGGAGAAATTAGAGAAAAACTGTATTTAATCTTAAGTCCCCTTTTCTCATGACGAGGCCTCAAATAAAAAAAACGGGAAAAGTACATCGGCATTTAGTCTTAGGGAGTTCACATGGTAAGTTTCATTTGATTTGGCCCAAGGGTTATGGAGAAATGACTTCGGACGGACGGACGGACGGAATGACGGACGGACGGACGGACAGACGAAGCGGCGACTATATGCTTTCCCTTCGGGGAGCATAAAAAGAAGGGAAAAAGAAAAAACGAAAAAATGATAGATTAGATATCGCTGTTTTTCGGATTAAGTCAACAAACTGTTTCAGTTGAATAAATTAGATTTATGCACGATATCAATTCAGTCGTTATCATCAGAGCCTGTATATATTCATTGATCATGGGTTCAGCTACTGATATGGCCAGTGTGCTTTCTAATATATAATTGTTTACAAACCACATTAATGAATCATGCAGCTGGTGGCTCGGATTGAATATTGTGTTTGTAAAGGTGTAGGACGTACAAGAACCACGCGTCCATTCTTTTCCCCTCCTTTTCCAAGGACAGCTTTAATCTAGTACATGATGTTTTCACCAATATGTCCTATCCGTGTACATGTTTCATGACGACACTTTATAAATTTGTCTCCGTGTTAGCATGTTTAGATTTGGTCACCTTTATAATGTGTTCTTGTTCAGTTCTTGACCAATTTGAGTTCGGGCTGAAGCAGAAAATTTGGATAAACGTCAGGCATGGCTACATGTGGTAGATCTTAAAAAAACATTATTGTTTTTGTTATCAGCTAATTTTTAAAGAGTCCTTTGCATTTAGCAAATCCGCGGCATTTCTCCGCCTTCTCTGTTTCATTTGTTTTCAAATCAGTCTTATATGAAAAGAAGAAAAGAATTATAGAAAGGCATCGAAATTGTTGTGTTCCGTGATTCCCCAACGTGA